>JAHQIW010000939.1:0-33898 GCA_019055375.1 Parelaphostrongylus tenuis | reverse complement strand
CATCCGTGTACTCAACGATATCTCAATAAAACAAAGACTGATTGAGAAAAGAAAGGTTCATAAACGTATGATCGCAACATAATAGACATTTATAAGAATTGAATGTTTACCACTTCACTTTACTACATTTTCAGTTTACACCCCCTTAAGCCTATTAAAATAATGGGGCATAGCGATTAGATAGGATCCACGAAAAATATTCCCTACGATTTTCTAAAATGATAGTAAGACTTTTCCCACTACTTGCTAAGAAAGATCTATGGGCGCTGTTCGTTTATTGCAGCCCAAATTGGAACCTTCTGCTATGGCTATTTTGAGACTCTAAGAAAAACCAACTCAACCAGTATCATCTGTATCACCTGTCGTCCCGTTGATCGCAAAGTGGCTCGAGCGGCTACCAGCAACACTTCCAATATTTTCTATCACGTGCAAGAGCAGCCCCGTGGATCCTCCTCGCTCTAGGGATTCGCTGAGCATTTTGCCTTTCTTCTAAGCCTTTCGTTAAGAAATCGGACGAACGGGTCAATGGTCTTCTTTTAGAGCGCTCAAAGTTTCGAGCAATCCAGTCGGTAACGGCTCTCGTCCATCGGTAGTCGTTGAAGCGCATCACGTGTCCTGCCCACCTTATTTTCGATATCCTGGCGTGTAGAACGGCGTCTCTGATTTTCGATCGTTGACGTAGGTCTGAACTTCGGATCCTTTCTCTCATTTGATACGGGATACTCCTAGAATCGACCTTTCGACTGCGCGTTCGATAACGGAAAGTGATCTTTCATCCCACTTACGTAGCGACCACGTTTCTGCTGCATACGTTAGGGCAGGGATGATTGTCAAGGCGAGTATGTGGGCACAGAGTCTGAGGTTCTTTGTCCTCTTCACTACATCTTCGATGCTCTTAAAAGTTCCCCAACTGCTGGTTTCTTCCCGCTCGAATCTGAGCTAGGTCGTTCATCAAGTTGATTTCGCAATCAAGATGGACAAAAATGGAGCACTTAGAGACGTTTATTCCGTCAAACGTGAATGGTGCATCCGAAACCCATCCGTTCCTCATAAAATCGTTTTCGTTAGATTTACTGAAAACCAATCTTTCCACAGGCGTTGTCGAAATCGGTCAACATTCGTTCCGCATGGCTGACGCTAGGTGGTGTCAGGACGATATCATTAACAAAGCGAAGATGGTTCAATTGTGGATCATCAATTTTTACTCCCATATCATTCCATTTTAATGTTCGCATGACGTTGGGGAGCGCGGCAGTGAATAGTTTTGGCGAGATTGTATCGCCTTGTCGGGCCCCTCTTCTTACGTCGATGGTGATATTGTTGCACAAAGAAGATATTTTGGTCATGAAATCTTTATGTAGCTCACGAAGGATCATTATGTACAGTGCATGGATGCTTTGATTATCCAGAGCCTCCATGATCGCTTCTGTTTCCACCGAATTAGAGGCTTCCTTCACATCAATAAAAGTAAGACAGAGCGGTATCTTGAATTCCTAACTTCACTGAGTCTCGTGATTGTGTGGACGTGGTAATGGTACTAAAATCTTTTCGGAACCATACTTGTTGGCATGTGTGCCTTAGTCCAGTGTTCTGTCATATCTGTTAAGGATGACTCCACTGAAGAGTTTATAGACAATGGACAGCAAGCAGATTGGGGGATAATTGCCTATGTCGTAAAGGTCTCCCTTTTTAAACAATAACACGGTCTTGCTGCTTTTCCACTGAAACCCTTGCATTCTGACAGGTAGAGGGTGAAGAGCCGAGCCACAGTGTTGATGAGAACTGGCGGTAGGCTCTACAGGTGTTCTGTTCTAATCCTCTCCAGACCGGGTGTTTCTTCAACGACGATATAGCATGTCGGATTTCGGAAGGTAGGACTAGTGGAACGACAGATTCATCTTCTTTCAATTTATATGGCATGAGGACAAGGTAAGAGGACATGGATAGCGAAGAGATCCGAGTAGTGCTGGTGCATGATTTTCTCCATTGCCCTTCTGGAAGCCAAGTGGCCCCTCAGGGCATCGGAGTGCTACCATCTTGGTCTTATAATTGGCGAACTCTCGCTGGACTTTGCAAATGTTCTTCCCAGCTTCCGCAGCTTCTGTTATAGCTGCTGATCGTCTCTCTTTGAAAACTTCTCTTATCGCCTGCAGCGTTTCGCAAGTTCGGACGTAAGGTTTCGGTTTCCTGTAGCTCGTGCGAATCCACGTTGACGTATCAGTTCGAGTGTGTGCGGAGACAAGCGCCTCTTTGTGACTTTAGAACTCTCGGCTTTCACAGCGCTATCGTGAAGATATTCAACGAGCCAACAGTATTCTTCGTCGATGTTGTCAACAACGGCTTTTTGTCCAAGAGCCGATTAATGGTTTGAATACGTCCCAATTTATGGTAGTTCTGGGACTTCGTTGTTTGAACTTAGCGGCTTTCTCTCCTCTCCTCGAAAATGGAACGTTGCGCAAAGGAGGCGATTGTCTGATCCCATGTAGAACTTAGGAACAACAGCGACATCGGTCAGGGAAAACCTTTGATTTACTAAGACGAGATCTAATTCGTTGTGGTACTCTCCTTTGGGAGACTCCCACGTCCATCGCTGAGAAAGAGGCTTTTGGATTTGCGAGTTACCATGGATGGTTTGCGTTGTCATGATAAACTCAGATAGCCTCTCACCCTGTTCATTTCATTCTAGTGCAGGGGTCCCTATATGACGCCCTTCAGACGTTTTCTAGGTCCAATTTCTGCGTTGAAATCTCCGGCAATGACCTTGAAGAATGTATGATATTCTCTAAAATTTTTCAAGGTCCATATAGAACGTTTCGACTTCGCCTTCGTCATAGCTTGATTTCGGTACGTAAGCAACAAAGATGGCCAAAGCCGCCATAGAACCACATCTTTTAAACCGTAATCGTCCGATACGGGTGGTTAGTTGTTTAAACGAATCAAAGCTCACGGTCAAATTCGATTTGACGAGGACGCCAACGCCGCCGACACCTCTGCGATCGCATGTACCAAGGAACAATTCTTCTCCGGTGTCAGAAACAGCGTGAAAAGGATGGCGCCTCCTCGTCTCAGCCAGGCCAATGACGTCGTGCCCTATCTTTGTTGCTTGGATCAATAGATCTTCTACAACGGATTCGTGAGCAAGAGTTCCTGCTTTGTAGGTACAGATCGTCATTTTAGTCTGCTTCGATTTTTGACAGCTTAGTTTGACCCTGAGATTTTAGCAGCCTCTCCGTACTCGTCCTACCTGGCGCTGCCGTATCAGAGGCTCTTTCGGCGTCAGGGGAATGAGGCCCATATTTGTTACTATTTTTGGCATTTTGATACCCAACATGTAGCTTGCCAGGCTCTAAATGTGTGGGCTGGGTACTCACGAGTAGCTTGCCAATCTCTCTCGGAGGAGCGGGAGGAGCTTATCTGTTGGAGACGACTCCTAACCGCCTCCCATGTACTTCCCAGCCGCTTGATAGCAGGCTTTTAACCGAGTTGACTCGTAGAAATAGAGTTTTTGTCAAGTCGGTGCTGCAAAAGCAGGGATGCTCACCTTTAATCCACCTGCGTCTCTGGGAAGCACACGGTCGCTTTTGCTTCGCGTTTGTTTCCCTATCCACCACCTGGGGACGCGCCACGTGCTCTCGCGACTAACCGGGCGAGATCCCTTAAAGAGGGAGATCCATGAACTCGACCAGTGCTCAAGAAAAATAAGGAAGGCAAGAATCATCGGGCAAAAGTCGAAGACAGGAAGAAAATGTTTGAGGACTTTCATAAATATTAAAGGCAGCAAGAGTGCTGTTTACCGCGCAGGCGAGTTGTGTTAGATTCGCCACCAATACACCACTTAGCTTCCTTGGTTAAACCCTTGCGGGACCACCGGCTGTAATCGCCACGCGCCGTGCAAACGGCAGCTTATGCGCGATTTTTGTTATTGATTGGGGGTTTTTCACTGTCTTGGCAATAAATCTATGCTTCCTTGTAATAATTCTACACCTTACGATTTTTTATACACACTCTTACGTTTTTGGTGCAAACATATTGTTTATGTTTGAATAGAAAGCTTTCTTCCATTACGCAGTCACAGTGATGTTGGTATCTCGCCTATTGTATTAACTTGCACAAGGACTCGAATGTCATAAATCCATCAGTCCTAGTACTTTTTATTATATACAGTGCTTAGAGGTTATATTGGTGACTAAGAATCGGAAAACAGTGAATAGCTTGTCAGAAAAGATGTTGCACCAAGCATGCGATGCCAGGCCATCGATAACGGAACGTAAAACGCTCTTTTGGGACCAAGCTTATTTCAGTGGAGAAGGCTCTTTCCCTTAACTTCTACAAAAAATCAACAACTTAAACCTGGGTAATCACGACACTTTACGTGGACTTTGAGAAAAAAAAAGTTTACAGCGCTGTAACAGCGAGAACAAATTATGTCTCAAACTGATTTTCTTTGTTCGCCCTCTTAGGGTCTGTGAATAGTATTCCACTCAAAGTCAACGGCATTACTAATCATAAATCACGTTAATTCTATGGTTAATCTTTCTTTGCAAAAGTTTTTATGAGATGCTGTAAGAACAAAAAAAAACCACGTTTCGCCCTCGAGGTTTTTTTCGAAAGAAGAGACACATATGCATCAAAAGCGCATGACCGTGTAGAGGTAATTGTATTGTATTAGAATATCAGAATAAACTCAATCATTTCCTTGCGATGAAAGAAAAATTCCAAATAAATGTCGAACATCGCGCTCGTTCTGATGGCGCTACGCGACGATTCCGATCACTACTGAGGAAGGGCATGATTTTCGCTCCTTATCTAGGAAATATTTCTCCGTTTCCAAAGAGTTTCTAAGTTTGAAGTAATTGTAGAAAAGAATTTGCTCCATGGTCCTATAGACATTCGCTTTTTGCATTTTATTCAGCAATTGAACACGCTTTAATTTTTAATCAATAGCTAACTACTGTGAGCGCAAGACGTAATCTTTTTTTGGGTCTAACAGCGTTCTATGAGGAGCTTTCTAGATTCAAATCAAGATTCGAGATTGCGTACTAGTAATCACACCACATAACTTTGCAAAAAACCTCATGTATTAAAAAAGTGCCTTTTACATTGAAATTTTACATATTGTCAAAAAATAAAAAGTAAGGAATGGTGATGCGATGTTTTCTCATTTATATGGCCTTCGCATTGAAAAGTTAATAAGTAGGCGCTTTTGTTTTTTTACTAAAAGAGATTTTATAATAGGCTTTCAGTGGTATATTGTTTCTAATCATAAATCGTCTACCGCGTATGAATCTAATTACACAAGTATCAATAAACCCAGTGCGAAGCTCAAGTGATGGGCTTATCACTCAGAGTGTGAAACGTGATGTCAATTCCCTTGCTAAGGCGCATTAACAAATCAGTTTAAAAAAAGAAAACAAATTAATCTTTAGAATCTCCGTTTTTTGAGCTGTCGAATCACTACCGAATTCTATTGTAGAGCTAAGCATTAACGATAGGGAAACACGTAAACTAGTGCGAAAGCAAAGAGTAATTTTTGTTCGTCGTTATTACTGCGCATTAAAAGTGTATATTTAAAGTTTAATTTAGAAAATAAGTTTATTTTTAGAATTACCACTTTTCAAGCTATCTAATGACTGGTGAAACTTCAGTGAAAAAAACTTTGTCGGATGGAAAGCCAAGCAAAGACGAGTGCAAAATACACTATACACTCAGGCGAAAAAGCGTAATTTTCTTTTCGTTGCTGCAGCTCACTAGAAGAGTGTTTTCTAAAATTGAGCATATCACAAGAACCGCAATTTTTTCACCTATCGATTGACTGCTGGAAGTCTAATGAAGAATCTGCACTCGACGAAAAAACCACAAAAATGTGCGTGTACAGTGAATGGTACACGTGGTCGTGAGAGGGACAAGTGGTGAATGCTTATGTGACTGCGCCTGATGTGTCAAAACTGAGACTATCAGTAAGGCATAGGGGGTCAGTAAGACTCAGGTTGCTGGCGTGATTGTTAAGCATTCAATCACAAACACAATTCTCGACGATTTTGATACCATCAACTGTAGTATCAAAAATAGTAGCGCTGTGACAAAAGAGATACTATACTTTGATCCAGTAGGATTTTGTGTCTCTTATGCATCTTCGACGTATCTAGGTATCTAGGTGTAAGAACATTCTTTATTTATGGAGAGTCCGTTTCTCTATGAAGTCGCAGTACATCTCACAATGACCGGAAGAAGCGGTTAGTACTGATGTCGTTCCATAAGTTTTAGCATTGGAGCAAAAACATCATATTTATTAACCAGATGTAATCAAAACTGCATAGCTTTGGTATCGTTTAGTTGCGCATTTTCTGAGAAACATTTTGATATACAACTTGCTTGTACTTGCTTTAAGATGGAGCTGTCTTAGGAAAGAAATGCTAGTGAAGCGACGAGCAAGATTGATACAGCGTTGAGCGATAACAAGGTTGCAGAAAGCGATGCAGAAAGAACGGCTAGGAAGTGGCCCACGAAGTTCAAAGCTGGAGAGAACAGTTTAGAGAATCAGTCGCGTTCATCTGCTCCCAAGACAGCTCCATGTTGAAGCAAGTAGAAGCAAGTTCTTTATCAAAATGTTTTTCAAGAAAATATGCAGTTGAACAACACCAGAATCGTGCAATTTCAATTATTTCTGGTTGATAAATTTGGTGTTCATTGCTGAAGTGCCAAAACTTATGGGATAACCTAGCAGCTTATGAATAATAGTCACTTTGAAAACACCTTCTTGCCAGTAGAGCAAGGAATGCCTGAAGACAACCAAAATTCGGAATCAGCTTCTATGCCACAGTAACAATTGAAAATAAGAAGATGCTGGCACCATAGCCGGCTATTTTTGAGTACTAGTAAAAGGGAAAATCTAACCTTCTGATGTCGACGCTGGACAGAGCAATCACGTTCGTACAAGTGGATCAGATTTCCATGATTATCTCCTGAGATTTGAAGCTACATAAGGGAATTCTGAGTCAAAAACAAAAGAATAACACGATGAATTAGACTGTGCTCTCACGCACGTACAGAGAGCATCTCGAAATATAACATAGTTGCGCAATGACTCATTTTATGAATGGCAAGCGCTCGAAAACCATTCCGCCTCTTCGAAATGACGAACATAGTATAGCACGCATTGAACTCCATTAATAGAAATGGAAAGCACTTTTATCTGCATATCTGGATTAACTATGAACTTTTATTTTTGCACAATCTTTCAGACTTATCGAGATGAATTTCTGCCAACACAAAAAGATGGTGTCCTGTAAAGATTTAATTCATAGGATATGGTGGGTGCGACGGCATTGAGATATTTAAAAACTCAAATTTTGTCGTTTTTAGACTCCGAGATGACTAATGTAAAAAATTGTGACTTCAGGCATTTTTGGACAAAAACAGATCATTTGTATTGAAGGACAAGGCTTCCATAAATTTACTAAGTTGACAATACTTAACGCGCTTTCAGTTATCAAAAATCCAGCAATCAAGTTGTGTTCTTGGAAGTGAACGATTACTGGCAACTGTTTCTATGCTAGAAATCTTCGAATTCGTACCCAGTAACTGCACTTCTATATGCCTTGGTCGCCCCACAAATTTCTCAACAAACAGAGATCCATCTCCAAATGCTGCTTGTGCTTCGGAGAACGCTCTGCGAAAAGCTTCAGCAACCTAAAAGTGGCAATCAACAGACTCATAAATATCATTCATGATGTCCTCAGAACATACCACTAGTAAATTGAACTTGCCTCGCCCATTTTGTCTACTCTTCGCATACCACGTCCCCCACCTCCATATGCCGCTTTTAAAATGATGGGGTACCGTGCTGCTCAGCAAATACCGTCGCTTCTTCAGCATTGGTGATTGGTGTAGCAGTTCCAGGTATGACCTGTACTCCGGCTTCGATAGCTGCTTGACGAGCTGCGACCTGTGAAATCAGTCGATTGAAACTTTTTACTAGTCTTGTGCTAGAGCAACAAAAAAATATCTGAAGCAAACTATCAAGAAAAAACTCATAGTCAGGGAATTCATCTCAATGCTCGATGTGATGATAGAGTTTATCAAGTAGACTGTCAAATAAATTTTTGGCAGTATTTTAGAGTCTTTATCCTTAAAACCATTGTATAAGTAGTTGTCAGTCAGTGAGTTTTAGTCAGAATCAGATACTTGTTAAGATCGTATCACTCTTCAGTTTAGTGTATGCCATTTTGTTGGCCCACTCTGCGACATATCCTTAAACGTGTTTCAACCCTTCCCCTCTGTTAAAACAATTATGACAGAGTGAGGATTTGAACTGGTCTACAAGATCGAATTTGGAAAGTGTAAGGGTGTGAGATTAATCTCCTACTGTATATTACAATCCAGTGGCCAGTAACATCATCTCCAAAATGTCCTCAAAAACGCAATAATGTCAAGTTGTCAATTCATTTTCTGCTAACGAGTTATAATTCGCTATGTCACTTCAGTCAAGCGACTAATCATTGATTCATTGACTACTTCTGCGTTGACTCCTTTTTCAAAATCTTATCACATCTCGATTCACTTTCTTTTTTTTTTATCAGTGACAGTTTTCTAAGATTGGCGATGGAATGCGTATAAGACCCTGCCGTGATCGAACTAGAATATAGGGTGATAGAACTGAGACACTGTCACTTCACTTTGGCTGGTAATAAATATTGACAGAAGAGATCGTATTCCATCATTCGAATCTGAATATGTTACTCCAAAATATCAATGAAAGTAAACTTCGTTCTCTCTTGTTAGACGGCACGGGATGAAGAAACAGCCTTTTCCACTGGGCAAGATCTTTTCATAAGAGTGTTAGTGATTATTTCAAAATTCGAATCTCTAGCTACAATGCTGCGTGCGCCTTTTCAAAGGAGTCTTTCTATGACGGTGTAGCACAAAGAAAACATTTTGTTTCATACAAGCAAAAATTTGGCAGGACAGAACACTCTCCTCTAGATAGGACTCTTCAAAAGCGTAGGTTTGGGAATCCAACTCTGTGGTGGCTTTCTGTAAAGACCGATTAACTGCAGTGTGGCGGGAAAAATAGGATCGACCTTCACATACGCGGTACATTGCTTGTCGGCTGGTGGGTGTGCCGGATGTGGTTTGGATGTGTATCGAGCGTGGATTCGATGCGGAGATTGAGCGATACGTTGACGTGACTCACATGAAAGGAACATTTTGGTTCCGGTTCGAAGTTTTTTCTTCGCCTAGTCAGAAACTTTAGACTAAATGCATGACTCCGATACTATTAAATTTCCTTTAGACGTCCATATGATTTTCGTGCTTCCAGAGAAGTAAATGTAGGAGTGCATGGAGAGTGTATGATTCAATCTCAAATGCTAGAGCGTTATAGAAAGGTCTTTTCAAAAAAGGTGCACGTGATCTGGATTCAAAACTGATTATTTCGCTTTGCTGTTCCTACATGAGAAAGTAATAAGCTCACAGATTTGTATGGCCCTATTTACCTGTATTGCAGTTTTCTTCCTTGAAATGATTGTAAGACGCTATTCCCTCTGTCCAGCTTTTATGAGTACCGACATATATGCTTTATTAATGTTAACATTGCGCAAATGAAACGACTATACAGTTATGACCTACCGACAAACATCTATCACATCAGTTCGCATATCGCTCAACTGTTCCCTTGAGTACAGGTGCTTTCAAAAATACCTTATCTCCTATTCGAGCCATTACTTCTGGGCTAGGGCCAATGTAAGTAATTCCAGTGTCAAGACATGCTTTCGCAAAATCAGAGCGCTCGGACAGGAAGCCGTAACCAGGGTGAATTGCGTCGACGTCGTGCTACAAGAGATATTAAAGCAGTCGTAAATGATGGCAACAATTTTCGTATTAGGAGTGTCAAGAAGAGTTGAGTGTATCTCAAGCGCAGTGCCAATTATTTGATCAATGGCGAGATATGCTGCAACTGGTGGTAGTCCTGTACCAATTAGTATGCTTCATCCGCCTTCAACCTGTGCATCGAATGCTTGTCCTAAACAAAATTTTTCTCAAAAAGCCATCACATTGTTAACGACAAACAAACGGAAAAGTGTCTTCATAGTTCATAATCATTTTTAGACGTAGAATCACCTGTAGAGCTTATTTTTGAAAATGCTTTGAACTCGCTTTCAGGAAATCACTAACTCGCAAATCTTGCTTCGCAGGTGGCCGGAAAGCTTTCCGTAGCTTCATCGCATCTCAGAAGTTTTGATCGGGAAAAACGTGAGATCTTTAGCATTCGCTTCAGCTTAAAGCTGTGCGTAAGATTCACAACAAGTATTTGATACAATTCTCACTTTCTCTTATGCTTACAACCTTCCTCTATCTTGACCAACAAAAACACGATAATAACTGTAAGTACTAAGCACACCGTGTCACTAATGTAAATAAGTCACTCATTAATCATTATGTCGCTTACATCTGTTTCAATCTCTGTGTGCCACCGTCGTGTTACTCATGCGTAAAGGCCTAATTACTCAAGTTTGAATTTACTGCTTTGAAAATCCTACTACAGGCCTCGGCTAGTTAGGTGCTGCAAAGCTCAGTTCATTGGTACTTCTGTAGCGTAGACATGATTGTGGAAAAGTATTCCATGACTAAAATTACTGTACTGTGTACGCATACAGAAAACAATTTTTCGAACTACGAAACCTAAAAACTGAATACATGTTTTCCAACAGTAGGGTAACGCCACTTGGTAACTATTTAATAGGTGCTTCGTAAACAAATACTGAATAAAAAAATGAGGCTGAAACAGAATTACACTCAAATCAGCGTACCTGCTCACTGTATATGGCGACCGATGTCATATTCAATTAATTTAAGGCACGGAATACACGTATTGCTATTTCACCTCGATTTGCTACCATCACCTGTGAAATCACGTTATAGACTGTGTCTCATGATGCTCAACCTTTTAAAGACCGTGATAGCCATTCTGATGCTCACCGCGCGACGTCAGACCTCACTTAGCTACTGCGATGGCGGCGCCGCGTCTCGTGGGAAAGCAGGCAGACAGTCAGCCATGCACAGACATGCAAAGCCGTTAGTCTGACTGCCGCGCAAGTGATGCACGGCACCGCCTGCCTTTTAACTCTGAACGTCAAAGGATTAACACATTGACAACTGTACGGAGACCACAGAGTCCGTAAGTACTATAATTGTGGATCTGTAAGTCGAAGAATATAATACCTATTCCAGAAATTCGCCGCATTCAAATTAGTTAATGATAACTAAGTTAATACTGATTTCAGTGTGCTAGGCAGCCGCAGTGTTATTGGTTGACCACAAATGTGTTTCATGTCTGAGCAACTTTTCATTAGTGAACTTTTGAATTACGTTCCAAAGTGACAAAAGCATTGAAAGATTTGATGAGACTGTGCGACTAATTTGGTGTGAGTATTGCAAAGGTGCTCCGAGACACACACATGAGCATTCGTACAATCTCGTGCTCGGGTTCACTGATGCATCTTCAATCACCTCTGACTATATTTGATGGAGTTGAATGTATGGAACTTCCCTTAGCGAAAGCAACTCCAAGTGTTTTATCTTTTTAATGCTCATTGGTACTTTTAAAGCTCCTTATCCAGTGTACTGAACTATTTATCAGAAGCCGCATTACACAAAGTGTTGATGTTGGGATGAGAAATTGGAATACGCGCAAATGAGCCTTGAGCGCGAGAAGATTTCATTGGCATTAAAAGTATTGATATTGAAACATAGCAGCTAATCAGATACCTCACGTATATGTTAAAATCATTGTATTTCGAGCTTTTTCAACAACGTTAACAAACAACATAATCAGTTAACGTTAAATAACAAATTTGGTACATACTATCTAATAAGTTTAACAAGCAGGCGAGTTGCACAATAATCCCAAAAGATAAATCTAACATAAGTCATTCTTCAGTGAGCTGAGCACTCTCACCTTCTTGAATTCTTTAGTCTTTGGAGCATTGTGAACATATCGTGACTGGAAGCATAAACGGTTGAGTGCGTGCGTTGTACACAGGGATCTTATCCTGAAAATGATACTGTTTAGTTTCTCATTTCTGCAAGAAATTAAAACAACACGAAGCAAAGGTGCTCTCGGAGTGATTTGTTAATGTTAGAGTTGGAACTAGTATGGATTAACACATTCATACTGGTTTCTCAAAAAAATTGCCGAATTTATTTTCAAATGAAGTGGCCGAGCTAGAAAATCAGAAATTCGTCACAGCAAAACAGGAGAATGCGTATTTGTAGGCTAGGCAAGGATCTTTGTATTCCAACATATTTCACTTCAGGTGATAGAGTCCGCTATAATCTGAGACAAGTTAGCTCAAAGTTGAAGGCAGCTATTACTTTCGCAACAAATGGCTAAGATCAATGGCTGGAATTATCTCGACCCCCGTAAGTATTCAGAACAATGTGTGTAGCCGCAAAATTGTCTTCAGTGCTGTAAAGTTCTGACTCAATGCTCTGCACCTTATGCTACATTACATTCGCGAACAGCACAAGATCTGTATAACTAAAGCAAGTCAGGCTCAATGGCACAAACGCTTGATTCTACCACCGCAAGATGGTTCAGGTTTATGCGTTATGCAGTGGTTAGAGATGCTTTGCAAAGCACACGGGGTTCATTAGTTCCGTTGATTTAATAGCTACTTGGGCTCACCAAGTTCTCCAATCCGTTAAGGTAGACAAATTGGTGTCGTACCTTTCGAAAGAAGAGCAGCACCAACTTGATACATCCACCACTACAAGTCATTATTTAGGTCAGCTACGCTTGCGTTGATCATTGATGATGCTTAATATTCACTGCTTAACGCATCTTTCAGCGAAGTAAATTAACGCCGAACGCTTTGTCCTTCATCACATAGCAGAATCTAGTATTCATTAGAGAGTGCTATGTGAGTTTCTTTTAGTAAAAAGAATCTCTTCAAACACATTGTACAAGTACACCACATTCTATTTGAAGTGATAAAACTCCATCTATTTGAAAATGAATTTACAAATATTGTTTACTAAATGTGGCATTCAGTCAAAGGATGCAGATAATAAGTTGAGAATAATAAAATTCTCTAAGAATTCCTTTTTGTAATATTGGATTGTCTCATCACTACCCTTGCACTGCTGTTCCACTCAATTTTCTATAGTGAAATCAGATTATTGCCAAAAGGCTATGGCATACTTAAAAATGTTCTGGTAGCTTAAGCCAAGGAGGGGGAGGGGTGGGACGGGGAGAGGTGGGTTTGAAAGGGTACACGAGGTGTGGGTTTATTAACTGAGAATGAAAATCGGTCACATTTGGGAGGCGCACTACTACCGATCAGAATGTGACCCATATCAACGAAGGCAGCAGGACCTTTGAAAAAACAACTTCATTATCATTAGAAACTTGGAGCAGACACATAGGTATGGCCGTAACACCATCGTTCACCAACCAATAGAATGGGACTGCAAAGTGATGTCCCGGTACACACCTCAAGCCGTGGCTGACCATGATCTGCGAAGGTCCTCTGCTGCAACCGCAGAAGCAGGACTTTCTCGAGTCGGTTGTCCTGGGTCTACTACGAGAATAGCTTGTGCCACACTTACTGGTTGCGCTGAGGCAAAGACTCGTCAGCTCAACGAAAAAGCAACCAAGGTACAGGTTCCATGCTACAAAAAATATACTCTTGGTTTCCTAGGACTGGCAGGGCATGCTGCTTTGGGAATTACTCGATAGCAAGCAAACAATCAATGTCGATATCTATGAGAAGCAATTTCAAATATTGGTCATAGCAGTGCGGGAGCAAAACGTCCAAAATTTCTCAGGGTCGCCCTCCTCCAGAATAACGCTTGACGTTACATTGCAAAGTCAATTCGCCACATTATCGCGAAACTGGGCTGGGCCACAGACCACATCCATCGTATTACCCTGACTCTGCTCAATCTAATTATCGTTTCCACCGTGCCCTGGAGTAGTATCTGAGGGAGAAGAAATTCAAAAGTTACAACTACCTGAAAAGTGACATCATAAACTTCTTTAATCGCCAGCTTCGCTCCTTCGAGGAGCAAGGTATTTATTCTTTACTCAGCGAATGGTTGCATATCACTAATTAACATTTGCTGATTAAGAATTGCTCCAAATGAATAGCAATCAAATTTAGAAAGTGTCGAGATGTGAACGTCATAAGGGGACAGACTCAACACAACAACAGAGTTTTGCGACTTCTATAACGAGAACCTACCGCAATCGTGACTGACCACCGATGAAATAAAAGGTAGGCACGTTTCGAAAATCAGTAAGAGGACTGGTTTATCAATGCATATAATTGCTATGGTCAACATATACAGGATAAAGCTTTAACTGATTTCCATTTAGATAATACAGGATGAGCCACATGTTTTAACACACTAGGACAGATCTCACTCTTTCCGATTGATTATCGATGCCCAATATCTGTCAGCATAAGTGGGTGCAATGCCGATAGCAGCTGTTACGTCAATGACGGTTATCTGTTGACAGATAACGCGTTACAGCATGGAAAGTGCTGTGTGCAAAACGAGCGTCGGTGGTGCAACGGTTCAGCACGCGCTCCCGGGAAGGTGAGATCTAAGTTCGAATCCTAGGCTGGGCAAATGTTTTTGCATAGCACTCTACGTTATTGGGTATATTGCAAGATCATACCACCACAGAAGGCCGTCAAATATTTGAATTTGCGATTGATTATGACTAAGACAGATTTGAACGTGTGATTCTAGGTGACTTCAAACTGATACGTGTTAATTGCTTGACTTTTGCGCCTCCACCTATTGCATCTCTCGTTTGCCCATTTTACACAAAGAAAAGAGAAAACTGAACTGATTCTAGATATCCTTAAGATAACCTCCGATATCTTCCTCAAGAAATATTCAGTGATAAACTTAACAACAGTAGCTTATATAGTATTTCAATTTCAACATAGGAAACGATCCAGTGTGATTATACGAAAGGCTATTAATATCGTAAGATATCTTTAGTCGAGAGTGCTTGTGGTGTAATGGTTAGAGGTGTCCTGCGACTTGCACGAAGTCTGAGGTTCGATCCTGCGCTCAAGGTCCTAGTGTGAGGGATTGGCAGTTTGACACCATATTTGTGTGAGAGGAGAGCATCACTAACTTTGATACATCAGTAGGCCATCGCGAGTCATTGTAAAGGTCACTTTTGCATTCAGTCGCTTCAAACGATGCATAAGAAAGTTGTCGAATGCACGACGCATTCCTCAGAGTGTGACAAAACGCCTGTTTTCTTTAACCTTTCATCACCCGTGACAACGCAGTCCTAGCTATCAACTGCAGCGATGTGCTGCTGGAGATTTCCAAGACAGCTAAGTCGTGTCTCGACGATCTCTCAAGCTCAAAACTTGCTTTCACATGTCATTGAAATAAAAAACGCCCATCTGAAATATGCCTTATTTCATAATTGCTATGTTTCAGGCAGCATCTATGTCCACGGTCGTCGACAGAATAATGATTCCACGGATTACTCGCGAACGTCACCTCTGGGTTAGCAGGAGAAGTGTTGTCTGTACTTAGAGATGTAAGCAGTAAATCAGTATTTACCAATTATTAGGATGTGTCATACAATTCTGTCTTCTAATCGCGTTACGTTGACATAAAAGACAATATCAAGATATTTAGTAGCTGTTCACATCTACTGACTTTGACTCATTTGCGACGACATGAGTTATATATAACTCATTTTTTTCGGCCACCTAATCTTTCTCATTTTTTTCACTATAGTTATCATATACACTTGATAGCTTATCTAGGACACGTTACTACCCTTAATGGCATAGACTCAACTTGCACGTTGAAGAAAAAAATAAATGGATGTGCTCTTGCTAAGAATTAATTTTGTAGGTAAAACAATAGTTAGAACCACAACCGGCAATGTTGCAACTCGACGCATCTATCCTTATCTTCGGCGATATTTATGGACAACTTCGTGATCTACTTTGATAAAAGTATACTTCTTTTATTGCTAACAGACAATTGGCGGTTAACCCAATAAACTGGAAGCCGCACTAATTGCTGAATAATGATTATTTATTATGCTGGCAAGAAATTTTCCGGACTCTCTTTTTTTTTTGAAAATTTTTCAAGCAATTAGGCCATTGATTTTGATTTTGTTTAGAGCAGCTTCTTGCGGCTATTCTGATATAAAACACTTATACATTTGTTGTAGATGGACTTGTCCCAAGAGCAGAGACGATTCATACCATTCGTTTCGATGTTTTCTCAAGACCATACTCAAATTTCAAAATGCCTCTTGATTATTTTAGAAGCATGCATGTGGTCTGTTAGGGGCACTTATACAATGCAATACACGTGTTTCGCCCTTGCAGCCTCGCCAGTTGCACAGTGCCTTTCGTCTTAGCCAGTCCCTTTTCGGGGAAACACAGCCCCTTGGCTAAGAGCAGTCGAGTGTACAATATTGACCAATTAGTGATTCCATACACTTGTTGGCACATGTGAATAGTACGTCTGCGTCTTCTCCCTGTAAGGGAGTCAGATTCTCCCAATAAGCATTGGCTAAGAGGAAAGGCACTGTACAACTGGCGAGACTGCAAGGCCGAAACCATGTATGGTTCAAAATATGTGACAGAACTTTTACTGTTCTAACAAAGGCGCTATAAGATTTGTAAGGTTCAGATTCTTCACTACTGATGGCCCTCCACCGCAATAGCATATATTATCTCTGGGTGTTACTTCGAGTTATCACATCTTTTATAAATCGCCAATAGACCTACTGAACCTTCTCTTTCAGGTCATCATGCTGCTTTTGTGTTATAGAATCAAATATCCGAACTTAATCTACTTTCTGCGGGGCAAACACGAATGCGCTAAAATGAATCGATTATACGGTTTCTACGAAGAGATGCGACGTAAGCGAAACGTCCGCATGTGGAAATAAATTCCAGGAGATTCGAATAAACTGTACAGTGAGCGCATACGCAGAGCTAAGTATATTTTAATAGTCCTGGCTCTCGTTTAACTCTCACATCCATCTATATGGACAGCATATGACGCAGTTTTTGGAAGTGCCCTGCAGTACAGACGTGCTCACTCGGTCGACCCTACTCCATGAGTTCGCCAATCTTTCCAATCCATTGAGGTTAACATATCGGTACCAGACTCGCCTGGGAGGTTAGTAGTACGAACTTGACACATTGGTGGGCCACAAATCATCGTCTAGGCGAGATATGCATCTAATCGCCTTCCTAACTCTACCTACCTTTCACATCTACTTTGCAAATCCCAACACTTGCATTCGACTGGTCCACTCGAATTCAGCATCCACAAAGGTCTCCGAATAATTCGCGAGTTGATTCCACTGCTGCTTGAGGAACTCGTCTTCTTCACAATCTTCTGAAATGCTGGTTGAGCTGATTTTCCCTGAAGTCCCAGGATACTACTGTAATTACTTGAATATTTAGTGTGACTAACTTCCTATAATCGACATGAAGTTTTTGCTGTTTCATGTTTGATTTGTTCTTATATGATTTTTTCTCTTAGTTTCTCATTCAAGTGTTCAACGAATTGCCTTTTTGTGTTGCAATGAGTGGTCGAATTTTGTGTTTTCATGGTGATATCTCACCAGAAATCCGATCATAGAATTCCCTTCTCAATTTGAAAGTACGTTCGCATAGCGATTTTACAAGAGGGGCGCCTGTATTCTAAGCCACAACTGTTACATCATCAAATGCTACATTTAGATGATGCTAACATTTATAGAATAGTTATCCTTCAACAATAGCCTTTACCGCTCATTTTGAAACGACATTATTGGCTTAGAACTCCAATAAAATCTCTGCAAGTTAGTATTGACTATTAGAGGTGGTTCGAGAAGTATCCAATCCTTACGACAATTTTTGCAGTTATAATCACATTTACATAGATAAAAGATCAATTGTCAGTTAAATAAATTATGCAATTCAAAAAATTTTTGTTTTATTGAAAGTTGAAGTTTATGGCATATTCCAAAATATGAGCAGTTGGAAACAAAATGGGAAAGTTCATGTCGAAGAGAATTCATTGTAGAGAAGAAAGTCAGAACTGACTACGAAAATGAGAAATGATCAGAAAATATTTTAACATCATGAAGACTGACATTCGTCAATATTTCGATTAATACGAGAGAGCAAATCTTGATTTATAGAAAGCAAAAACACCTTGCGCTTATGATGAAAGCATGCCTGTGGATTTAACGTGGTCCAATCCCTCAATGGATTCCTGCACCGGGTTCCATTTCATTGCGACACGTAATTTAGATAAAGCCAGTCATGAACTACGTCATACTAAGAGACTACTTCAAAAAATGCTGAACATCCATTCCAATGAGCTGAACTTGATTTCAAAAGAATTGTAAATTCTTTAGTTAAAAAAATTCCCTAGTTCCATTAGAAACGTTTTATATCCTCTTCCGTACTACCGTTTCGATGTATTCTTTTGGATTGACTTGAAATACATTTAGTATGCTTAGTATAATCTCTAACTAACTAGCTACCGCAAAGTGCTGAGGAATCAACTTACAGCCCAATTTTCGGCACACTCGCTATGAGTTGATTCAGCTCATGTTAGCCCCACCACGCCCTCACTTATCAATATGAGCTACTTACATCAAAGCATAGGTGATAGGCCACGTTGGCTGTATTACCTGCCGTCCTGTTGATCGTCTAGTTATTCGAACGGATTTCAGTAATTCTTTTCTCTCTGCTTTATGTAAAAGTGAATTGGTGGGAAATAATCGGTCTTAGGTTGTTGCCTATCACAACCTTCTAGAGTCTTCCTGAAAACTCTTACCTTCGAGTCGGTGGTTTTCCAGTTGCGCATGTGACAGTCCGAGAAATCCAGTCGTTAACGGTTCTCATTTATCGATTGCTATTCAGATGCATTACGTATTGACTCATCCGATCTTCCATAAATTGACTAAAAAACGCGCAAACAACGGGGTCTCCAATTTTTGACTATTGAAGTAGGTCGGAGCTTTAGATCTCTCCTCTCATCTGCTTAATATGAAATACTCCACATGTTGTTCTTTCGACTGTACGAAACGCAGAGATCGAACTGCACGTGTAGTCAGTTTTCGTTGTTTTTTCACTACATACTCGACGCTCTTGAATGCTCCCCAGGTGGCTCGCCCACTTCAATCTTCTCAACTCTAAGACTGAGTCGTTTATAACGTTGATTTCAAACTAAATATACGTAATTGGAACATTCGGAGATATTCACTACGTTCAGGGAGAGTGAGACATATGAAATCAATCCATTCTTCGTGAGCATCGTTTTTGTCAGATTAGGTTAGAAACAAATTTTCACCAGTATCATTTGAATCGTTCAGCGTTCCCCTCGCCTAATTCTTAGTGTTATAAAGACGGTATCATCAACCACAGGGCTTCCACAAGTCGTCATCACACTAGAACAGTCGCTGGCTCTTGTGTATTAGAAGGAATTTAAAACCTTGGGACTAGTAGCTGTCAAGGCGGTAGCCATTCCTGGTACGATATATTCTAAGCTGGGCTCTCTCAGTGGAGACGTCGCACAACTTCTCAACTTGGGTAACCCTGCTGAGGGCCGAACGCCGTCTTCTCCCCCATTCCCCTCCCTTTGTACTACGCAGTCCGATACCCAGAAATAGATGGGATATGTGAATATGGTAAATGTCAATTATAAAAATTCATAGAATAACTGTCCTTAACATTGAGAATAGCTTCTGGTTAGAACATAGTGCAGATCTCAGTGAAATGAAAAAGAAATTGAAGAAAATCTTTCAAGTTTCTGTCGATATGAAACCAACTCTTATGAACTGTTCCATTTACAAAATGTTGTTACATGTTGCGAGATATTGATACTGCCATTTTCTCATTCATTTCTCAACTATAGAACTAACCTGGCGATTAACTTCTCAGTTACCACTTTGGATTCATTTATACTATTGGTCATTTCAGACGAGAGCTACATCGTACATCTTTGGTGGTGATACTATTGCTAACATATGCACAATGCTTGATATTTCGATGGTGGTTCGAGCTCATGAAGTTGTTAAGGTGACGATTCAAGATCAACAGTTCCTTAAAAAATTTGAATGAATGTTTTTAAAGTTGAGTCAAAGTCAAATCCAAACGGAATACATCGAATCAAAACTTCGAGGGTACAAATGTGAAAGAGCATTTGATTATCTCTTATATTGAATCTTATAATCACGCCATCTCGTACTTATCATATTCTAATGGTATCGCTCCACGACTTTTGGTACGGCGTGCATCATAATTATTTCACAATGGAGACCTTTTTCGCTAAACACAGGAACTTTTGCTAAGCCCTTATAATCGTTCAATAAAATTGCAATTTAAGTATTTGCTTGCTTTCTGAAAAGGCCCTATCAGAATACGTTGTAGCAGGCAAATCAAAGTTAGTTTCTGAGGATAACTTTTCAAGAGACTTTAGTGTTGGAAAAACGTTTCCATCACTAAATTTGTTACTTCAAAAGCTTCTTTGGTGTGCTTTAGCGACAAAAGAAGAACTCCTTCCAAATTCAGAATAGCTATCTCTGATGTTGCATGAACTTCGTAATAGATCTATTTGGTAATTTAAGGGAAAAAACCACTCCCTAAAGAACGACAAAAGTCTCTTCTACAATGCTAATTCGACAAACTTAGAAATATTTTTGAAGTGGAGAGAAAATTTCCGATTGAATAGCGAACATTATGTCTCTTGAATTGCTCAGCGCGCTGCGACTCCAACCGCCGTTCCACAAGAGCTCAATTTCCGTTTTTCAATCAAAAGATTCATAAATATTTCACAATACCTTCTCTGCACAACCGTTTGCTTTTGATGTAAATATCTTTGAGGGGAGAGTCCTTCTGTTTGCTCTTACAGTTGCTGCGTCTACAATCTAAATTGTTTCAGTTTGATTTTCCGTTATCACATCTCATTTTCGGAATCCTACTAATTCGAGCATTCCATTCGTTTCATCGAATTCATCGTCGAAAAAGACATCCAACAATTCACGTGCAGTTTCTACTGAGACATGAGAATTCCACTTTCATCCTGAGTGCCGTAGATTACTGGCTCGGTAGATGTCAGCAGTTTCAAAGATAGTCAGAATAGGGCGTTTGCAGATGATTATAAGGTAGTGTTGTAACAAGGATCGAACTAGAACATTGCTTCCTAATAACGTGCATCAGTAACCACTCGGCCACAACCCCCATCAGTATTGAATATTGAGAGTTTTTGCAGTAGCTGTACATCCTTGCATAAATAGAGACTCTTATTTTGAATTTTATCAGGTCTCAACAACCTAAACTGGATGGAATTGGGCCATTTTCTAGGACTGTTGCTGTGATCACTCAGTGGATATTTTTTTTTCTTCAAATCAGGAAATGAAATATGTCACTCGAGTAATAGACTTTTCATCAATTATATGTCGCATCTCTTGGAGAAACCATGTTTCAGATGAACTTCTGCTAGATTCCGAAGCAAATCTGTGCGCATCCGCCAAATATTCCTTCAGAATATTGTTACGAAATGTCAATTTCATTTGATGTCAGGAAGAAAGCGTACTTTTACTGGCTTTTCGAGGAAATTTGCGAGTAAATATAACTTTTTATCAATGGTAGTTCTATAGTACAGTATTTTGGACGAGACGATGCGACTACTTGAATTCTTAGCGATGAGGAGAGTGTACACGGATAGGTATCGGCAAAAAGATAAGCATTAAACAAATGTTGTCCATTAGCGATGAACAAGCGGTTTTTTTTTACTGTAGCGTGCCAATTAACAGATTCTTCGCCCTTGTATTTGTTGATTATTAATATTCAGGCTAATTTTGCTATTCTTAGGATAGACATCAGTTTATGTTCGATAATAAACTGGTCACAATATTCTCGGCTCCAAACTACTGTGGAACTGATGGAAACGCAGCCTCAGTTTGCCTTTAGTTTTTGGAAAATAGATTTAGGTATTTCCTCCAATTACTAAACTAATACGAGGTCGCTGAAAAGTTTTATTCCCCTAACTTTCGATGTTGTTATCTTCTTTAGAGCCTCACTGATCCGAGTCGATAGTCCTTAGGTGGTCGTCCTCCTCGTGTAGGTACTCGTAGCATCGAGTAAAATCCAATAAAGACAAGGACTGCTTGAACTCGATATCACAACGAACACCCATTTCCTAAGGATGATTACAGACGAATAGGCCGAAACTTTAGCCGAGTTCATAACCTACTTCGTGCTAGCTTAATGACCAAAGAAAAGATTGATTTTCTCATGTCGAGATTTTGAAAAAAACCAGTTCTTAAACATAAACTTAAGTGCGTAAGGTGCTATTACAGGTAATGAAGGTCTCAGGCGACTTAGAGATCTCATTCATCACACTGAAACCACGCCTCGACACCGCTCGCCTAAGTGAGGAGAAACGCCAACACATTGTCTAGATGATGGCAGATGCCATGGCTCAGAGTCCAGATCCATGTAGATTAACGACTAGTCGACGATGTTTCACTGTAAGTTAGATTAATTCCGTTTATTCAGATGCCCGGCTTTTACCTAACATAACACTGGCAAAGATTACGGGCATAATCATTGATGACAGTAGAATTACAGGACCATTTCCACTTCCAGGACAAGTGAAAACTGCAGTTGGTAGGTGTAGAAAATAACTTCGCTTCTCAAATTTAGTTGAGCGTTAAATGTCCTACTAGTATAACAATGTGGTTTCAGATACGAGTTCAAGTAAAATGGACGCTGATAGAGCAATCTCCGCGACTCAGCTGCAGTAGCTTTCTCCGCCTTCTTAATCTAAACCTGGGAAACAAGAGTCTTCAAAAGGTGCACAGGCTGAACAAAAGAACTCCCCAACTAACAGTCTATCGAACGTGTTATAACTGGAAAACCGTGTTACGAAACCTTCTCCTTTGTGTCCGATACTTAGTGGAAATTCTCCTTTACCAGTCAACACACCAGCGGCAAACTCTGCAACCACTACCAGAGTTATTGAAAATTAGTGGAAGCGGCACCAAGATCCTAACTCCCGGTGTGACTATTGGCAGAACACAAGCCACAGCGCATACAGTACAAACCGAACCAATCCTACCCCTGATCGTCGTTCCTCCTCCATCTAAGAAACCGACAAAACCGACTTGCAACGAAGTCTCGTATCAAGGGAAAGTGCCATCAGAAGTGAGGTCAAAAAGTACATCAGACAGCGAAGATATCAGCAAATCAATGCTGGAAGCGATTCATGTTTCGCCGCCACAATCACAAGCAATCGCAATCCTCAAGTGTGGCAGAGGCAACAGAAGGTGCGATCAAATCAACTCAAACACCGTCGCGTCCACATCCTAAGAGTTCAGATGAAATAGTCGACGACACAGAAAAAGCTTTGAAGAACCAAAAACAAACGAAGTCTGAATAGTAAATCAGTAGAATGCCTGCTGTTTAATCAGACAATAACTCCTTCCGAAATATTATAGTATTCACAGTATTTCTCGCATAGAGTTACACTACTTAAGTAGATTGTGAAGATATGTGGCAATGGTGGGTAAACAGAGAAAGTAAAACTATTTATAAATTTCAATACTTGTTATTTACATATCACAAGTGATAAAAGACACATGTATAAGGTGTTCACAATTCTCTGGAATAAGGTAATACAAAGCGTTACAACTTAGCAAGTTTTAGGAAAAACACTGTATGCAAAAATAGATCATTGAAATTAGGGTTCGACTTCGACAACTAAGTCACCAGCTGCACACTTTGTTCCTTGTGGGAGATGGATTTTCTTCACAGTACCCGCAATAGGCGATTCAATAACCATTTCCATTTTCATAGCCGACAGTACGAAAAGTGCTTGCTTTGGCGCAACCTGATTTGAATAATGTTGATCAGGTATAGCTGCTCATCGATGTGTCAAATATTGTTCCAAAAAACCACAGGTTGGAAATTACCTTTTCGCCTTCTTTGACCTTCAATTCAAGAATTTCCCCAGGCATTGGAGCTCCGACAGATCCACGAAACTCCGGGCAGAGCCTTGGCACGGGTCACGATTTCCTGGACATGATAAGATAGAAAATAATCTTTGCTATTGATTACTTTAAACATAACATATCCATGAAGACATGTTCCTCAAATTTTCTTGATTTCTTTAGTACGGAAATAGAGTGGAAGTGCATCTGTGACTACGCATCATGTCAGAAATTATGGGGCTTCTTGAAGATTGTACAAGAATAACAGTTGCGTTCATCCTTTAAAACGTATTCTGATTCAATGTCACTTGTCACTTCAATTTCCTTGCACTGGTCGTCGAGTGTCTCGAGCGTCTTCATCGAAATACCTATCAAAGCGTATGGCTTCCGCAAGTGAGTGAGTGAGCTTTCTCTCTGAGAAAACACTCGAGAGTCAACATACGATATATTAATGATAACAGCCAAGATCAGTCGAGTGTACAAAACTGTGTGTTCAGTGATAATTTCGCCTGACATACAGTGTATATTCGTCGTCGCTTACTCTTACTATAGGGGACTGAGCGCCTCGAGAGCATTAGGTAGAGAAGGGTACCGTCCGACTGATGAGACCGTCAAGGTCGAAATACGTGTATTGGGCTCTATAAGTCAGCCCATCTAACAGCCATGACATGTTGACGGCTTAGATAATAACACTGAGATGTACTGACTGAGCTTTGTTCGCTCTGAGGACCCGCTAGCAATAACATTTCCCACAATTTTGCGACGTCTCATCTCTCATCCATAGTGACCATCGCTCAATGATCTTTGTAAATGCGCTTAAATTCTATGGTACCAGATCGTCCTAACGAGCTTCGTGCAGACGTTGCCTTGAAAGACACGCCAAGCTCCTGAAGCAGATAGTTTTCAACATGTATGGGTACGTCGTTAACTCATTATCGTGGATATAGATGGACACCTCAGAGATCTCCTTCACATGCGTACACAAACACTCCATTCATGCTCCTTTCTTTTGCTCGTTCGTAAGAACAAGTGATCCTTGACTGTCGCTTGCTTTGTCCTCTACTTGGGAAATGAGTTGTCCAGGGTATTCACTTCTTGACAAAGTTACACATTGCTGCAGCATTGAGGTTTTCATCCCGTTGACTGTTAAGGTACGAAATATGATGTCATGTAGATAATTAACTGAGCTCTAGTTGTCAAAACATTCACATGAAGTAAATATCCGCCCTATCGCATGCAGAACAGCACATTGGGCTCTGACGTCGTGAGAGACACAAAAAAGACGATACCTTTTGCACTAACCTCTTTTTTCTATTTTTCAGGGAGAGTACTGATACGTGGAATAACTACTATGACACAAGCGTCGAGCTTAATGACCGGAAGTAACCGCGCTCTTCCAAAGTTTGTCCTATCTTATGGAGACAAAAAATACACACAAACACAATCGCCCGAAGCATTTCTTATGCATCAATTCATAATGGCTATCAATCACACTGACGTGGCAAATTAGCTTCGTATATACATGAACGCAGCCGCACCTCTACAGTGTCAAAAAAATAGCTGTTCATTATATTTTACCACGTTGAACTCACCTTAGAAGCCTCGTTGTCTTGAACAAGCATACTCCTCATTTGTCCATTGAGATTGAAGAACACTTCACGTTCGCCCTTGTCGTTCAGCTTACCTTCCGCCAAAAGTTGAATGGCTAATTTCTTTCCTTTTTCGATCTCCACCTAAGATAAAATAAGGACATCCGCTAACAATCGCTCAATCTTGTAAAAAAAAAATAAAGGATATTCCGTTGTTACGAAAAAAAGGTAAAATCATATTTGAAATTGGAGTGAAAAATATGTACGTCAACTTCTTCGGCGATATCTAATCCTGTCAAAAATATTCTTGTAGGCAATTTGTCGACAGGTCCATATTTCGTGCGAAATCGCTCAAACTCATCAAAGACGGAAGGGAACATAGCGAATGACATAACATCGTGATCTCTAAATGCTAACGCATAGTTATAGGAAAAAGAAAAGGCAATCTCAGGATTTTTTCACCATCAGACAACGCCTTATTTTGTATACCTTAATACTCTTCCATGTTTTTCCTCCAGCTCCTTCTTCATTTTATCAAAGTCCAAAGGTGGCATTTCTGCGCCAGGTCTTCCATCAACCTACGACGAATTTGTTATACTGAGGATATGAACAGAATAAACATTAGCATGAACTTGAAGTTGGCATTAGAAAAATAGTACCTTGGGTTTACCACGAAGTACTTTTGTTCTCAAAGGCTCAGGAAAACCATAAGGAGGCTGTCCAACATATCCCTAAAACTATAAATTATGAACCACTCGATCTGTGTATAATAACTAAAAAAAAGAAGGGCTTGTTAGGCCAACATTAACCTGCATGTATTCCACAACACTTTTGGGGAAGGATAAGTCGTCTGCACGATCAACGAGTGTTTCGCGGGTAAGGTTATTTTGTACCATGAATTGAGCCAGATCACCAACAATCTTCGATGAAGGAGTAACCTAAGGAACAGTGTGATATAAGCATGAGATTGTTACACTAGCAGCAGGCAAATCAACCTTGATTATGTCACCAAGGGCAAGATTAGCTTCGTGGAACATTCGCTTGACTTCGTCAAACTGGCTGCCAAGTCCAAGTGAGAAGGCCTAAACATCAATATGAATTCTTCAAAACAGATCGTTTCCAGTTGCAAATTGAGAGGAAATGCTGGGTAGGCGCCGGGGTGACATATATTCTGATTGTACCTGGAACTGTAAGTTGGTGTATTGTCCGCCAGGAATTTCATGCTTATAAACATCGGCATTTCCGCTCTTCATAGTAACGGCACATTCAAATGGACCATATAGCATACGGGCGGATTCCCAGTAGGCGGAGTATTTGGAGATTTCATTCAAGTTTAATCCTGATTTCAAATTACGATGATCATTTGGAATTCGTCTCGAAAAGAGCAATGCCGACCTGTTTCAAGAGGAGTTCCTTGAAGGGAGGCAACTATTGCACCCATACTAGGCTGACTGGTCATACCGCTCATGCTGTCCACGGCTGCATCAACAACATCAGCACCAGCCTAAATTTCTACGGAATTTGCTTCTCTTAGCAAGAAAATAGCTAGAATTCGGATATACCCACATTTGACGTTCAGGTCTGGCGTTTTACAATCTTTAGATTTCTATTTATTAGACCTCTCAAAAGTTTTGGTACTAGAGCAACAAACTCCAAATTTATCAGTTAGATGTAATCAAAATTGTTTAACAACACTATTCAATGTATGCGCCATCAGCCTTAACACATTTCTGCCACCTCTAAGGCAACAATCAATACCGCTTTTTACAGAATTTTCCGAAATTTAATTTGGTATCAAATTTGTCCATACTTGTTACAACATGACCGCTCAACGATACCTTTCTCACAATTTATTGCTTTTGGGTTTTGATGTCAAAACTAATGAGAAGGCCTTATACTTCTATTTTATTTTATACGATCAGCCACATTGAACTGTGCAAATTCCACCCGCTTTTGCATGCAATTCTAAAACTCGTAATCATCCTCCGCGAGGGTCTTCTATTAATCCACGTATTGCTTCGGCCGCTGCTCGAGGATCTCGTCTTTTTTATGAACGTCTCGGGATTCCGATCGAGACGATTGCAGGAAAGCGCTTCTTGGTCGCTCCCATCACTAATCATTCGACCACCGCCTCCATCCGTTTTTTTTTTTAGATAAGTCACAAAACCAACTAGACTTTTCAAAGAAAAGTTGACACATATCGTCAAATGTGGATTCTTTGTACTAATTTCACAAAGCGTGAAGTCTTTGGTTTTATTTTAGACTGATCCGAGCACATGAATATAATGTTGTTCTCTTGCGATTGTACAAGATTTTTTTAGTGATTTCAGTTGCAAGTTGAACTCATCTACCAACCCTAGCACATTCAAGCATACTAGCCACTCCAGCACCAGAAGTGTCATGTGTATGCACGTGAATAGGGATATCCGGAAACTTATCCCGCAAAGCTCCGATCAGAATTTTTGCTGCTTCCGGCTTCAGCAAACCAGCCATATCCTGAAAAAAAAACTTGTTCAACACAGGCAACCAGAAATTCATGTATTTTATGCCGTCCTTGCAATGGGAAGATTTCTGAGAATAACAAATCGTTCTGAATATCACAAGTCAGTATAGATGGCTTGAGAGAAGCTACAGCAGTATTTATTGGCGCTTTGATTAGCAAAACACACATACCTTGATTGCCAACACATGTGCTTGAGCTTTGACGAGTTCATTAGCAAGATCAAGATAGTATTTAAGATCGTACTGTGTTCTTGACTTATCCGAAACATCTCCTGTGTAAGAAATCGCAGCTTCGACCTAAAAAATACTTACAATATCAATAAACTCCATGAAAAGCATATCCCTACCTTCAACCAACAATACAGACTTGCACATTAAGATTTCCAGAAAAATACAGATCACTACAAGTCAGCTCACTTTGTCCGTGAAGTTTCAGCTAGTAAACAAGTTATTGCTTTCTTTTTGATCTTCTACTCAACCCGTTTCACAGTTTTTTTTTCAGTGGGAGGCCTCAGTACTCTTAGCATCCTATGGAAATCAGTCCCCCCTCCTCATAAAAATCCCGTGAACAAGCGCCTCAGCAAACGCCTCGCGGTCATCTTCGATATTGCAATGCGATTTGACTCGACCAGTATTTTAACGCTCTCGTAAAGGAGACAAAACCCTCAAGCAGCACTCGAACAACACTCGAAATGTTTGCAATCCTTGGAATGATGAATGCGAGGAAGTGTATTGGAAGCTAGAAGTGTTGAGACCCACGAACTAAAATGTTATAAAAAACCGTGTGGTACCGAAAAGTGTTCCGATTCTTGAGAGTAACAAATCAGAGCGGAACTGGACCTACACTAGAGCGTGTCACTGATGCGTACATTAGAGGCGTGGCGGACTGGTTCATTGTAATTATCGTCGTATCGCTCTCTAAGATTTTTTCCCAGTGTCAAAAAAACCTCATACCGAAAAAGACTTTAGAGGGCGATGTTTTGTATAATCAGTTGGCGTTTGCATTGTCGGAACGTGTACATACGTGGCCAAACTACTGAGACACACTTGTGTCAAAATCACTACACTGGTCGTGGATGACTTAATTGTTCTTCATGAAAGGACTTGGCAAGTTCTCGAAATACCACATTCTGCGAAGGAAACATTGTTCCAAGGACGATAAAGGTGATCTGAACACAACAAAACCTTGTTGATTCCAAAATGTTCATGTTAATGATCCGAAGGACATTCGAATGATTCGTATACGTTGAACTGCTGGCAGGAAAAGTATAACTATTGGTTAACAGAGATCAAATTTTTTGCTAGTTCATTCGGTCGACTTAGAGAAAGGATTAAGGCAGGCTTTCTGCGGAAAAACGGATGATGATAATGTTGCGATTCACAAAGACACTTAGCTCTTGTTATGCTTTACCAAGTTATTCACGAAACTTTACATCCTCTGTTGGAAAGATATTTGCAGAATGGCGATGGAACTCCCTTTCCTTTTCAAAATTCTAAACGTTATTGGGGAATTAACGTTTCTCAAAAATACATCAAGTTACCTGACCAAGTGAACACATAGGTATTTACAATCTCTGTCAGCATAAGTGGGTTCAATGTCGATAACGACTGTCCACGCCAGACCGCTGACGATTGGCTGTTGTCAGATAACGCGCTGTAGTGTGGAAAGAGTGGTATCCAGTAGTGGGATGGCCCATCACGCGCTCCCGGATAGAGTGAAATATGGGTTCGAATCCCAACTGATGCAGACGCTTTTGCACACCACTATACATTGTTAGGTATATTAAACACATAGTTTTTGGAGAAATGACCAGAAGATCATCGAACAGAATGCACGTAGATATTGAACGAGCTGACTACACCTCTTATGTGCCTCTGCCATCTAGGTTTTTTTGAAACGGCTTTTTGCGTCATACCATCATAAGTCAATAACTTTTGAGATTTAAATAAAAAACGGTAGCGCTTACCACACCACCGGCTCTGCCGACAGCTTCCATTCCAACCACTAAATTAGGAACGTAATTGAGGCAGTCAAAGACACGGAATACGTCCATTCCTGACTGCACTGCCAACTCGCAAAACCTTAGGAAAATCAAGAAAAAATTGAGTTTTTTAGTAAGACAGAACTTGATGACAATTTGAAAAATTCTAAAAGTACATACTTGTTAACGACATTATCTGGATAATTGCTGTAACCCATGGCGTTCGCACCTCTAAGGAGACACTGGAAGGGTATATTTGGAATAAGCTCACGAAGAGTCTCCAGTCGTTCCCAAGGGCACTCATGCAAAAAACGCATGGAAACGTCGAACGTGGCACCTTAATCTCATATAACATTCATGTAACGTGAAAAGAGCTCAATAAGACATATCAGACCATGTCGTACCTCCCCAATTCTCTAAAGAATAGAGTTGAGGGAATGCATGACTGACGAATGGAGAAATTTGTGCCAAATCATATGTGCGAACACGCGTAGCTAACAGAGATTGATGAGCATCACTATAACAGAAGCTTTATTGAACTGTGTACTATGAAAAAAATTGATAACTGATAAAAAAGTAAAGCCAAGTCATTAACTCTATCGGGACCGCTTTACCCGATTTCACGTCATTGATGTCCGCCCGCGTCTCGGCTTACTGAAGCTCAATTTGATGGGTAAGAATCGCGACACAAGTCTGGTACTTATTCAACTGTTCTTGCTTCTATTCTTAATCTAATTCTACTTATTTAACTATTCTTACAACATCTACTATTAGAAGCTTTATAGAACTTACCAAAAAGTACATATTTACCAGAAGCATACAATTTATAACGAATTCTCGCAACAACATGAACAAAAACTGCAGAGAAAAGATCTACGATTTGCAATAGCATCGTGGTACATTTCCTTACGCAGTATGCAGTACGATTTTTCATTAAAGAAAATTGATTGTTTTATTGTACGCTGAGGTGTAGTGGCGTTGTTTCATCCAAGAGTAGCTTTGATATAGTCGCTTCATTCGAATTCTATCCTTCATCGATTACAAAAAAATCTTCAGTGACGCGAAGAATTCACATTTGATCGCGAAACTGCAAAATTGTTATTACAGTGTGCGTCGCCAGCAGGTCGACCGCACCGCGTGCCAGACACGAGAATTCAGCATGTTGCCGAAAGGTTAAGTAAATATAACATCTGCAGGCTCATCTCAATTACGTACCGAAAAGTGGTATCGGTGATCATACATCCAGGTCTTTGTCGTACGCTACGTGCAAATGCTTCTGGACCCTCTTTGACAAGAATATCTCGTAGTCCACGTGGTGGCGCTTCATCTATAAATGCTTCAAACTGATCCAAACCTGAATTGTTGGAGCTTAATTAAACGGGAAAACACTGCATACCCCACACCCCTTCGATACAACTCATGCAATACGATTACACATAAACAAGGTGATGAGATTAGCATAAAAAAAAGCTTGAACGGGTCAGCATTCACATTTTAAATAAGAGGGCTTGCGCATTCAAAGCATTTCAAAGGCATTCCATAGGAAAGTTATTCACAGACACAGAGGAAAGTACGTGCAAATCTAACTAAGACGTACTTAATTCCTTCGCTGATTTCAAATAGCCTGAAGTAAAATGATACTGCGAAATTTTAGCATTCTGGAAGAATAATGTCGGTAACCAATAAAGAACAAGTGGCCTCAACTATGGTTAGAACGTTCAAAGTATAAAACACACCAGGACGAATGGGAGGAATAGGCGGAGTGACCCTGGCTGGTTTCAGATCGGTGGCAAGAGGTGTGGTAGGTCCATTAACCTTAACATAATAATCAGAAGTAAAGATGATTACTCTTTACTGAAAAATGATGAATGCAAAAGCATTTCCGTAGAGTAATGAAATGAGGCAAACCTGAACTTCACTTAAATAGTTGAGAAGTTTCTGGGCGCGATTTAGACTGGGTTTGAAGTCGAACAAATTCGGATGCTCGTCAATAAAGTGAGTATCAACAGATGCATCCAAGAATTCGGGTTGACTAAGCACGTTGAGCAAGAATGGAATGTTTGTCTGAAATGAATTCAGTACCATGATGAAGAAGCTCTACCGTAAATATCAGTCAAAAGGCGTCTACCTTAACTCCACGGATTCTGAACTCTTTCAAAGCACGGATCATCTTAGCGCAAGCATTACGATGATTACGAGCTGATGCGATAACCTGAATTCATAAAGCATCACTTTCACCAAATTCACCCATCGAGGTTATTTAGTAATGACTGAATTACTTTCATGTTTAACCGACCTTTACCAAAAGCGAATCATAAAACGGAAGTAATTACAGAACCAGCGAAGGCAGATGCTGAATCGAGGCGAATACCCATGCCTTCGCCAGAACGGAAGACCTAGAATACCTTTCAGTAGGAAGTAGACAACAATCATTAGAATAGACGCTGGAAACCTCAATTCTGCCAGAATCTGGTTGAAAGCCTCTCGCAGGATCTTCTGTAGTAACGCGGCACTGAATTGCTGATCCGTGGGGAAAAACAGCATCCTGAGTTAGTTTCAAATCTGACAAAGTTTTGCCCTCAGCGATCCTTAGCTGAGCCTGCACGAGGTCGACGCTTAAAATAAAGAATTCCCAATGCAGATATTTCGCGAACTGTAAAAAGTGTCTGGAGTCTGGTTTGTTAATCATATGGCGCAGTTAAACCAGAGATACTTCAGAAATCATCGCGTACCCAGTGACTTCTTCAGTTACAGTATGCTCTACTTGAAGGCGAGCGTTCACTTCGATGAAAAAGTGTTGCCCTTTTGGATTGACCAAAAACTCCGCAGTACCTAGTCAAATAATGCACATGAAGAGAAAGAGTTTCAAAGATGTGCACATTTTATAACATAGGAGAAAGGCATAATGCATGACTTACAATTTCATACATTCCGTGAAATATCATACTTGCATTTTGATATTCGACATGCTTCCCTAGCCGGATTGCGTCGTCAAGGATTTTTGTCCGCACATTGGGAGATAGAGCAAGAGTCGGTGCACTTTCCACAATCTGCAGAATATTTTGTGATGCATTGAATTTTTATTCTGTTTATGCTGTTTATGTGCTTATAGTACTGAATATCGCTAGGCGCAGATGAAAGGGCATATGAACAACATGTCTTCGATTATTTCTCTCGAAGAACGAGCATTATTAGTACAATTATAGCTGGCATACTAAACTGCATATCCAGAAATGTTGAGTGATATGATAATTCGGAACCTCGAACGGGAACTGATTCCGCATTCCACTTTTTGAAGGTGCGTGCTAACCTCTGCACTACCGTGGTATTTGCTTCGAATATTAGAATTGTTCGTAAAATGTACACTGCTTTCTCAAATAGACATCGTTTTTCGTGAGGTTAAATCTACTTCGACTTGATAAATGACGTTGAAAAGAGGAGCTTTTATTGCAATAAAACTATGCAACGAGATGCACGGCATGGGATCTAGAAAAAACGCTACAAGTGTGTTCGAGAGATTGTAGAGCTTATGATATGCATAGCAGCAAAGCTAAAGAGTCTATATGAAGAACTCATCCGTGTACTCAACGATATCTCAATAAAACAAAGACTGATTGAGAAAAGAAAGGTTCATAAACGTATGATCGCAACATAATAGACATTTATAAGAATTGAATGTTTACCACTTCACTTTACTACATTTTCAGTTTACACCCCCTTAAGCCTATTAAAATAATGGGGCATAGCGATTAGATAGGATCCACGAAAAATATTCCCTACGATTTTCTAAAATGATAGTAAGACTTTTCCCACTACTTGCTAGAAAG
>JAHQIW010000938.1:0-98270 GCA_019055375.1 Parelaphostrongylus tenuis | reverse complement strand
TAATTGTACCCGAGCCATCAGTCGCGTCTCTGACTTGGCAAACGGTGCAGATCTGTTCGCAGAGGCGGTCAGACAGTCGGTGCCGGACCTGATTTGGCGCTTTAGTGTCTTGGGGGGTTTTCAACTATTCTAGTCGAATTTCTCAAACTGGCCCTTTTTTAGGCGAGCGTTTAATAGATGTGCTAGTTCGTTGAGATGAAGAAACCAAGAGATGAAGGATTTTTGGAGCCAGACTTGGCCGTGTGGGAGCCATAGAATTTTTTATAAATCTCACCCTGAGAACATCCTGCCGTATAACAGCCATTACAGTTTGGCTATTTCTTGCGCCAAGGTCCAAGAGATTCCTTTGTTTTTTCCCGTGCACACATTTGTCCCTGTTCCGGAACATTTCTTTAGAATCAGCGAGCGATTTTCATGTGCTAGGGGATGAGGCCTGATAGGTATTGACCAAGACGTTTTTTGCTTGGTTCCTGCACCATTTTTGCACTGTAAGAGTTTTTAGACAGGTTGAACTGAAAGCTCATAACAAATGGAGCCAATTTGTCTCGGTATCTCACACGTTATGTAGTCTGAGTAAATGTTCAACAACTCAGACATTTGTCCATCTCCTTTTGGGTTGAGTCAGCACGACAAAAGAGTGAGAATTGGTCTGATTGATGAATATCAGTCAGGTGCATAAGTTTACCCATGATAAACCAAGGCAAATTGTGGCTCCCATTTTTGAACGTTCAAACCAGCTTTCAAAAACTCCTAGAAAAAAAAAAAAAAAAAAAACATCGAATGGTACCGAATAATAAGCAATAAGAACAGCTTGGTTATTACCTACTCAGCTCTCCTTCGAAATGAAACTCGTTTCAGTCATCATCTATAATGTATGACTAATTAATGTAACAATAACACTTTTCCATAATTCTTCTTGATTTTTTTCCTTGTTAGGCAAACACGAGGTGTTACATTATCTTTATTTGACAGCTGACGTTCGGCGATTCGGGCTTCTCAGAGCGTGAAGGTCCAGTTGTCTGCAATTCAATTCAGTCAACTACCTCATTTCCTTTAGAAAATTCACCAGACCTAGATTTCAATCGCTTCAAGCGGCAATTAACTCTCACATACTCATCGTTTTCGTATGTTGTTCCACGATGATTTACGTGGAGATCACCGGAAGAAGATCACATAGGCTCGCAATGCACCTTACCCATCAAAACACAGTTATATATTGACTCAAATCACAGAGTGATAACGAGGCATCCTCCTGCGGTTTATAGTTGGATTGGTGGTATTAATCCAAAATACTTCTAGAATTTTTCGCTCTGATGTTTTTTGTCCTGCGCACAAGGACGATGACTTAGATCTCAAAATCAACTCCGTTGTGTTCTATGCTCTATGTGTCCCTAGTGAGGTATTTCGTCTGATAAGCGCTTGTCATAGCTAGGTGTCTTTCTATGCGGGGCCAAGAGCGTCCTAGCCCGCTTAACGCCAATATAGTTATCGCTACACGCTTCGCGAGCGATTGAGGGCGGCTGTACCTACGCTCCTCGCAACCACCGTCTCGGTGCTGCCGTGTAGGGACATATTCCTACAGTCTTTTCTATTGTACAGAGACGGTCATAGAAGCGGCTGCGACTACTGAACGGCGTCTATAGAGTATTCGGTGGATAATCAATGACCTAGCTCACCAGATTCGCTCTCAAGCTGCTCGTTTCAAACGGACGTTCTCACAGCTGAACTAATCTCAATTTGAAAAAGCAACGCGAGGAATAACGAGGGCATTTCCTTTCATTCTCGAGTTTTTCGTTCGGAGGCGTAACTCTTACCTCTGAACCTAAAGCCGAGGGCTTAGGAAACCGTATCCCACTAGAAGTGGCTATTTCCCGAGCCAGTTTCATAGGATTTCTACGTCCTGCTCCTCCTCGGTACGTACATTGGTGCGTGTTCGGAAGCATGTTTATACTAGCGCCTTTTGCGTGTATGTCGAGGGATGAGACGAGAGATAGGGATCCAGTATATTCTTGATATCCTTGCGCTCTCGGTTACCACTTTTTTATGTAACCGTGCTCTCGTTAAGTTTTATTTGCATTTTTTATAGTGATTTTTGTTTGACTTACGTAACTTACATCCAGGTGATGCGTTTTGGTCATCGTGATTCAGCGTGCATGTCACAACTCGATCAGCTGCGAAAGACGTTTTGCAAATGATCGTCAAAGAGGACAGCCTTTACTAGTTTGAATTCCATTTTACTTGGTCGTTTTTCAGTCGTAACCTATAGTCTGACTGTATACAGAGTGCTTAACAAAGGATGTGTCGTTCACTAAAGTGAATTGATAGTAAATGTTTAATTTTGTCCTATGCCAGTCACGTTTCGACGTCCACGTCAAATCTTTGTAAACATTGTTTCACTTTATTTTCTTACCAGCTATAGTTCATCGCAGAAGATCAAGCTCGATTGAATTCTCTTTCAAGCAATGCATTTCGACAACTTCAGTTTTTAAGGCAAGGTCGCAGACCATCCTTTCCAAAATTCAAAATTTGTTCAATCTCTCATGAGTCGCGCCGTTATAGACCATCATTTTCATCTAACACTCTGTGTTTGCGTTTCAAATAACTAGATTTCGTGCAAGGAACATGCCTGCATACCAATTTGAAGATTGAAATTTCTATGACAATTATCACTGACATCATTCGTCTTAAAACTCCAGAATATCGAATTTGTGGAAGTGCCTTTTCATCTAGACAAGCTTCTATTTCGTTCATCATTGATGACACGTCCTATTGCTCTCATCAGCTGTGCAGATGGATGAATGAAAGTACAAAGGATAAAACTCGTGATGTTACTAATCCCCTGTGGAAGCGTCATGCATTTTCGCCTTCAAGTTTTAACTTCGTTGAGGTGACTGAATGATATCTGGCCCTTTACAATGCCAGGCGAGGGTCGAAATTCGCTAAAACGAATAAATCAATGAGCGGCACGTTGTTTTGATAGAATAACGCTCTATAGAAGGAGCTGCAGAATAAGAAAGGTTAAAAAGTCACCTAAATCCTTAAATACAAGGCAAACAAATCGGATTCATCACAAGAAAACAAGCACGGAGGGTCGGTGTATATAACTGGGAAGCTTGGGTGTGTTTAGTGGGAAGTAATGCATGCACAGGTAGGGGAGCCGTCGACCTCTCCACATCAGCAAGAAAGATTTGATTTCATGGAAACTAGGATTGGAATATGCCATACGACGGGGGGGGAGGGGGGGGGAGGATAGATGGGTTACTCTCAAGACGGGGGGAAGGCACTCAACCGGATACCGGCCAGAGTGCATTGTATTGCAAACAGGAGTGGTAGCAAGGTAGCAGTAGTGTTTAACAAGAACCTGTAATCCCTTGGAAATAATGAAGACGCATGTTGCAGATTCTATCCTCCTTAAGGATATTCAAAAAAATGTCTTGCATTCAAGGTCCGTACGGCTTAGGCATGGCATAAAGAGGAATCTTCAATCGTCGTACCACTACTCACTCAAAAGTCGCTGAAGTAGATAAGAGGTTCTGCTTTAAGAGTGCCTACAAATGTCCCTACTTACAAGAGCGGGGTGGTTACGCCTTCTATGCACCAAGGGTAGCGGCTCAAAGTTAGCTGCTTAGTTTCGCTACAAGTCACATTCATGAGCACGCTGGTTCTTTCATTTTGAGTATGCATCCCTGCTCTTTGTCACTAAAAAAATCTTATTAATTTTTTTAGGCACGTCGATAACTACCGCAACGTCTTGAGGATGTCCACACCCGGGCATCACCCTTTTAAAAAGTTGATAGAATTCGAAATAGGTCTACACCTCTGTGGATGCTCTTAAGGAGTGAACGGTGATCATGTTGAACCCAAATAGGTCCGAGGTTTGGACATTTTTACGCCTAGGTACCAATGTGACTCTACAGTGGGAATCTGATATTTGCCGATGGATCATGAAATGGCGGGATGCATACGATCCTCGAAGTCAATGCGTATCTAACATTTAATTAGCAATTGTCGTGGCCTTCGAGACAACGATTTTTTTCGGTAGTGTTTCTTGTATATCTAGACTGTTTTTATAACATAATCGAAGTTTTCGCAGCACTGGTGGGGACTTCTTTCCCCCCCTCAAAAACCTTATGTGCCAGTTGGAATGAATGGGTAGAAGACAAGCGAATCACTGATTGTCCAGTTCATCGGGTCCCGCTCAGAGAGGGTCACAGTTCTGTACCATTCGATATTGGTTTTCATTTTTTTTTGTTTCCGAATTTTGAAAAATGCCTGCTTCGATTTATTATCAACGATATGACAACATCAAAAACCGATGTCTCCAAGAGAAGATTAGGTAGGTTGAATGGGTCTGAGAATATCAGTTATAGTGATTGCTATCGGGTTGCAAAACTGGATCCCTAAGGATCGGTCTACTGAAGAACAGGTTGCGTGAACGAGCAGGTCAGGAGACTTATCGGCTTTGGGTATCTCCAGTCGACAGAGCTGATATGCTTCCTTGGCTGTTAGGTGCAGATTCGTCGAGCTTTCCGTTTTTCTCTACAACTTGTACATCCCCGGCTTGGGATGAAGGTTATTGAAGAGCTTTACATTGGAAATCAAACTACATCCATACTATGCGAGAATTGTCGCAGGACGGTGAAACATGCAGCACGAGTAGAGATTGAAGATCGCGGCGAGGATAATGAAAGGCAAAAAGTATCCATAGACAGGGGAACAGAGCTGAGAACAAAGGAAGAATTTGTGTTGCTTATTTGGGTTTAATATTGGGGAATATGAATTGCGGCAAGACTTTAAGCGAGTGATGTATACTATTTCATTAAGATTCTATGAGAACTTGCGCCGCTTCAATCAAGATAGAGCATGTACTGTCGTCACCCGCTGTTTTTCGTTGCTACGATGCCTTTCGTATCGGACGAGAGTCTTAGACCGTTTCCGGGACCAGAAAGTAAAGAAGCTTTACGAACTGAACCTGACGATTCACTGTATTGTTCCGTCTAACAGGGAAAGCATCGTAAGAAAGGATGAATATTGGTTAAGTTTTAGAAAATATAGCTGGAAATACTTCAGAGTGGTGGGATAGTGGAAGTTGTATCGCAGGGATTTGTAGCAATTGATCCTTAGATGGGTTTTTAGGTATTCGGCCGTCGTCAATTGGTGTCGACACTGTGAGTGGAAAAAAAAAGTGTGAGGGAGATGGTAATCGTGTATTGTACCAAGCGACCATAAAGATAAGCCTCGTGAGTGGTTGGGTCTCCAATGAATAAAAACTGTCATTGAAATTGTTCGTGCGGTCGAAGACAAACTTAGCGATTTGATAATCAGAGAAGCAGAATCGTCGTCGGCTTCTGAGGCTGAGGAGGAAGAGGAAGATCAAACGGTATCATTTTTATTTCAATATCACATGTTTACGAAAGTTCAGTTTGTTTCGGCTTAGCGTAGTTTGAAATCAACATTGGAAGAATGGCTCAGAATTAGGCAATGAACTTCAATGATGTAATGGATAGCACATGAGCCTCTGGATAGAGGTTATCACGAGTACGAAGCTTTTCTGAGGTTCCAAATCTTGCTCTTAATCTCAGTGCATTTAGCGAAGTATCACATTATGCATTGCTATGAAAATAGATTAGACAGCAATGAGAGTTGGAGCATAGTGACTTCTATATTCAGCTTTAAAATTTCAAATTTTCGAAAGAGATTTTCGTTGAATTCAGATTTTTTTTTCTTCTGACCACTACTTCGTTTTCGTAGTTTGATCTAACAGTTTTCCTATAAGATTCTTTGTTTGTCAGTCGCTTACATCCTGTCATCCATTGCACAGACCTCAAGCTTATGGTTTTAGTCAATTTGCAGTAACGAATTTAGTGTACCATATTTGGAAAAAAAATGGATCACTCTATAAATCCATTTGATAAAGCTAAAAAATAAAGCTTTCGGCGTCAATCAAAGCGTAGCAAAATCAGCCGAAGAACTTTTCTATTCCTGGATTTTCGAGTATATGTATTTAGATATGTGCTAAAACTATGCTACACTCTAACAATACTTTAGTTCTATTTTCGAATTTAATATTTCTTCCAGGACGTTGAAGGATATCTCAATGAAGTGAGCGATATCATTGGTATGAAAGATCTTGAAAGCAAATCAAATCAAGGAACACGTTCATCTAAAGCCTCTGATAGTGGAAGCGGTGATATGAGCATAGAGATGGAAGCTACTAAGGTTAGGAGTGACGTTAGCCATTCATCGAATGGAAGAGTGTTGAACGAAACAAAAGATCCACCTCGGAATCCACGACTTCCTGATCCACAAATGTCTGCAAAATCATTCGTTTACACGAGATGAATTGGAAAAACTTTCGCGGCTAAGGTACCTTCTTAAGTAGAAACTGATATGTGGTATCAAGTTCATGATTAGTATGCAATTAATCTGTATTATAGATCAAAATATTCGAGAAGTGTCACCAAGAAGCCCATCATCATCGAACCCTTGCCTTCAGCTGCTCGCAGTACAGATGAAAAGGTGTTTTTTTTCATGTCGGTTCATAGAGCTCAAGATGGATCTATTTGAAGAAAGTTTTCTAATACTGTGGTGTAAAGTGATATTCGTTCAGAATCGCAATCAGCACGAACAAAGAAAACTTGCTACCGCAGTGATGTGTCCAAATGTTGAGACAGCTGTGGAACGTGTTGAGATGTTATTCAGGTACAAATGATATAGTTGTCATAGTCGCAGTTACAAGCAAGTATTTTTTTTTGATCCCCTCCATATCAAACGTTTTTTTCCAGGAGTTGGATCACCGAGCGCACTCGTCGTCTACTTCGCACCGGGGGGTCTCTGTGTTTCGGATTCGATTAATACAATTATGAATCAATTTTTCCGCCACATAGTATCGACGAGAATGCTGACGTAAGTTTTTTTTTATCGTTTTTCGCACAGCTACTTGTAAATCAAGACAATAAAATGAGTTTTTTTTTTTCATATTTAGGGCGATTTACCTCTACCTGATGTTGATTGGCTCAATATACATAAGAAACGTCTACACATCTTCGTGGAGACTATAAAAAAACCGTGGGTTATCCAGTTTTATAAATTTTCTCATGTTTCCTTATTGAGCTAAAAATCCAGTGAAAACTCTGAAAATGCGTAAGAGTGTCGATAGTGATAAGATGAAAGACAAATGCTTGCTCTTCTTTTTATTATCAATCCTGCAACGCTCATGTACCCGATGTCGTTAAGTATCAAAGCAGTGTTTTGAAACATATCTGGTTGTAATGACTTGCGATGGCCTATCGATGTACCAACATCGTGTTGCTACCCTTTTAGGCAACCCAGACAGTTTGATACCAGTTTATCAACCCTGAAAGGACGGATCGCACGGTAGCCTAAGGGCGAGGTCCGGCCGAAAACTACACTTTCATTGTAAAGCATCTCGAACCACTGTGCTTCTTTTCCGTTATCCGGGAACAAATGAAGAAAAAACTTCCCTTTGCTTTTGAAAGCCAAAATCTTTGGCTATTGCGCTACTTGACCGTTTTTTGAAGAAGTCTTTTTTAACGTTTTAACCGAAAGAAAGCATTTTTGTTTCACACACGCTTTTTTTCTCGCAGTACAGAGCTCTTCTTTTAGAATATTTGTAATAATTCGATAGCGTAGCTTCGCACGATTCCGACGTTATGCTTATTTTTTGGAAGGACTTTTATTGCAGTGTAACGTGAAAAATGAGATTGAGTTCGACATCTTCGGCGCGCTTGTTAACCGGCTAATCAACAGTGGGGGTGTGTTGACACCGAAAGATTCTGCAGATAAAATCTATGACTCTGATACTAAAAGATTTCCTCTACACATTCAAATGCTTTTCGTGCTTACAGCGAAGTAAGAATAGGAATGTGCTACCGATGTAGTACATAATATCATTTTGACGTTTACAGCGATATAAAAGGGTGTTTTCAAAAAACGGCCACGTAGCGCAATAGCTAGAGATTTAAGCTTGAAAGATTACTAAAACTCCTATGCAAACTTTTTGTCTAGCGAGAGGAATCGTTTCTTCATTTGTTTCTCTATAATAGAAAAGAACCCCAATATGCCACAAAAGCTATAAAAATTCTTATCTGTGGTAGTTTTCTGTTGGGGTTGCAATCACAATAAACTGTGTTGTATCCCTATTTCTTTCAGGTTTGCAGCATATCAGCGGGAGTTAGAGAGCAAGTCCTCGGAGTTCAATTGGCTTTACGTTATCGCTGCAACTTTCAACTTGGAGCCTAGTACGATTACTAACTTCGATAAAGATCTCCTAAAACTTATCTGCGCTGTATTATTGAAATTGTATGTTTTCTTGACTGTGACTACCATGTGCTTACGTAATTCATTCTGATTTCAGAATCTCTATGGTGGACAACGTTGTTGAGGATTCTCTGTTTCCCAACAATCAAGCATCGGATACATTCGTGAATTCATTAACTACAATGGGAATCAATATCAATGTTTTCAATACCCTAATTTCGAAAATTGTCGGCAGTTTGGAAGAAATGCCAAGTGTTGATTCTTCGAAATGAATATAGGAAATGGTCTATATATGTGTTTATATGTTGACGTGAAGAAGCTTTGTGATTAAAATATGTCTAGGAGATATCGACTTCAAAGTGTCGATTTCTTTTCTTATTCCTTTCGTTTTGTTTCACCAAGATTAGGCGGTCGGCGAACTTTTGTCTTTCATTACAGCCAAGAAAGTGGTTGTGTAGTCTCAGATTGACACACTCGAAAGCCATATAAGGATTCACTGGTTTGCCGCCCTCGTCTCACCAAAATAACAGAACTTTTCAGTCGACTGTTCCTTATAACCTCGCTTCAAAAATATTAATATATAGTCTGTGGGAATGTTCCAAGCTCTTTAGAGGTTGTTACGCTACGTTTCGTTCGTGGTTTACGCGCGTTTCGGCGGCATCGTCTGCACCCGACCCACTCGCTCCTTATAATGAGAGACATGAAGCATTGAAATAATTTTTAAGAATGTTTAAAGCCTTACCCGAGGTTGGTCTGCCAGAGCCATACATTGCGCGCGCGCGTGTTTTGGAGGTCTCGCCCTCCTCGTCAGTGGCCCACGCCCCTCATTAAGCCCTGCACTGTAGCAACGGGTAGGCGAATGTGGTGACGGCACAATGTGCAATGACATGACCACTTTTCAGTCGATGGATCGTGACTGGTAGGACGAGACTGGTCCAAAGCATCGACTGTTTTTGAAACCTTACAATAAACATTCAATATATTTTTTTCAAAATGTTTAAAGCCCTACCCGAGGTTGGTAGAGCCATACACGCGTGTTTCAGAAGCCTCGCCCTCCTCGTCAATGGCCCACGCCCCTCATTAAGCCCTGCAATGTAGCAAGAGGTGAAGCAAATGTGGTAACCGGCACAATGTACAATAACATTGTGCCTTCACCACTTTTCAGTCTACTGACGAAGAGCGCGAGACCTCCGAAACACTCGTGTATGGCTCTGGCATACCAACCTCGGGTAAGCTTCAAACATTTCCTAAAAAAATATACTGAATGTTTATTGCGAGCTTTCAATAACAGTCTGTGCCTTGGATCAATTTTGTTCTACCAGACTTGAAACATTTTACAGACTATGTACGTAACATAGAACTACCTATAGGATTTGGTCAGCATACGACAAGAGAAAGTAGTTTTACTAGGTTGTAATGAAGCAGTCAGTTCGATGATCCATGGACGCGTCCTTGAGGAATGGTTGCAGCACCAATGACTAGAGGATGTGTCAGCTCTCTTCGTCAGTATCTTAGAGCTTGTCATTGTCGATGAAGGATTACCAGCCCTGGTCTACAGGGTTTCTGTATTTTTGCCATCAGTGACAAGCTCAGAAATATGTTTGCACGATTGGCGCCTGTTTTTAGCTTTCCCCCGACTTTTAGCAGGTATTTTGAAAGCCTCATGTTCGATGATGATTCTGGTCTCACTTGGATTTCAAAAAGATCTTTGTATTGCGGTGTAAAAACGAAAACAATATTACACCTCTCCTTCGGAAATATGTGCACAAGGAGCATGTAAGCGTGTAGACGAAATCGCGGTATATTAGAATAACTGGAAAATCCAAAAATTTCTCGCAACAAAATAAATTTTCTAGATAACTCAGTGCGAGAGTCTCAAAGTATAGTGCCTAGGATGTGATCCGAATAGGAGTTCTAGGCAACGACAGGCTTCACGTTGTGCTCGTATCTTAGTATTCCTGTGTCTGTATCTCATACCGTATCATGCCTTGTGAAAGAGTAGGCACAAATATTAATCAAAAACGTGATTTCGACGAGAGCATCGACTCAAGTGGGTTGCCTATTTGTGCAAATCACATAATTTCCGTTGATGGGTGGCTGCTGCTAGTACCGTTGCGGTCAAAACATGGCTGAGAGAATTGCAGAGCGACGATCTCGGCTTTGCAAAGTTTAACATATAAACCCTCGGAAAGGATAATGGCGGAGTCGATGTAAAATCAGTCTTCAAACTTTGCTCGTGTCTGTATTGAGTCGTTAGTAAAGTTTAACGATGTCGTGGAAGTATTTCATTGCGTATATTTTCGCCAGAATTCAGAAATTGTTGGGAATTGGAGTATCAAATCTATAAATCATGTTGTTCAGTAAGAATTCTTCTTCAATTCCTGTTTTTCTAGCGATTGATAGTGCTACACAAAATATCAAAGATTGTTAGATCATGCGTAAAACTTTGAACATTGTGCGGGAGTTCAACTCGCGCTTTTTACTGTGGGCTTACTAACCATTACATTACCGAGGCTCCCGTTATGCTATCACTCTTTCTGCGATACGAGGTATCGAAGCTTACCAATAAATCTTAAATGGGTTTCATCTGGTAGGCACATGTCGGCATTAAACACAGCTAAGCTGATGGCCATTGGTTATATGTAATCTACAAATCACTCGACATTTCTGGGCATGTTATTCTAAACGTGAGCTTGTCTGAACAACTATCATGGGTATAACTTTGAACTTTGTATGATTGACAGATGCAAGATCATCAGTCAACATTAATTTATGTTTTTTGATAAGGTAAACATAAAACGGGTGGCACTTCTCCGTTATGCGGTCCTATTTTCGCTCCTGAAAAAGTTATTTTTCATGGTTTTTGGGCCTAAGTAGTCACTCGATAGCTTAAATCTCAAAAAATATGAGGATATATTTTCTCTGAAAAAAGGCGTTTCTATTTTGCTGTGACAACAAAAAAATGTTTTGCTTCTCATTAAAACATTTCTCGCTATCTAAAGCTTTTTGTTCAAACTTTTTAGTGAATGTTTGACAGCTTACATACTATGAATTTCGACAATATGTTTGGTTTTTTCAGAAGGACTAATGGGCCGTAACAGCCAAAAGAAGATCGAGTTTCGCAAATTTGACGTCCGAGAAAGCGCGATGGCTCAGCGGCCATGTTGCAAAACCCCTACCTGTTTATCGGCAAAGCACGGTGGTTTGGTGTCATTATTGCACTGAGCAAATCTTAACAATCTTTTGGCTGCTACAGCACACTAAAAAGTTGTTTTCAAAGACCAAATACATTATTCAATTTGACGAGACTTAAGCTATCGAGTGGTTACCAAAAGTTTATAGGAAAAGCTTTGTTCCGCGAGGAATGATTGAATGGGAGACACATTTTCATTTTTGCTGTTACGATGCAACAATAACGCCGTTTTGAAAATAAAATGCACCACTGGCATCTTCAAGATTTAAGCTATTAGATAATTGCTAAAACTTAGAAAAAAAGTCAAAAGCACGATTTTTAAGAGATCGAAGAAAGTGCGATTACGGAGTTTATCTGCGCAAGAAAGGTGCGGATTACGGAGATTATCTGCGCAAGAAAGGTGCGGATTACGGAGATAATTTGTGAAAGCCAATTTTCTTTCAACTGTTACAGCGAACCCAAAAAGTCATTTTTTAAAGCAATTAGTTCGTTAGAATTAGCATATTTAACCTATCGAATGATTACTAAAAGTTCAAAAGAAAAACCTGCTCAGCAAGAAATGTTTCAATGAAGAACACGATTTTAACTTTTGCTGTCATATATTTTCAAAAAAAGAATTTTGAGATTCAAACTATCGAGTGACCGCTCAGACTTCAAAACCACTCAGAGGTAACTGCTCCACGAGCGCTGTAAGAGGGACATCGAATATTGCCAAAATCTCTAGAAAGTCAGTTCTGCGATACCATAATGATCATAATGTCCACTTGCATTATACGTCACAGTGTTCATGCCGTCGTAATTAAGTTGCTAGTTCAAAAATAACGACAAAAAAAACGGATTCTAAAATAATTTCGGTGCAAATCTGCAATCATTGGGTCTCCATCCAGAAATTTTTGTTTTTTTTTTTGCCAGGAAAAAGCTATTAGCACACATAGAAACGTTCGCGTTTTAATAAACCTTATGTAAGAGAGTGGTACGTTAAAAAATAGAAACAAGGATCTCACATCTTAGCTTCATTTTTTACAAAAGAGTTTATAACTTCTACAAGTGTATGGTCATCTTCGATTGCATAGTGTTGAGATTAGACGTATTCTTTTTTGAAAACTCATCTGTATTGTAGTCACTGCTTCTGGTTACTTGTTACATTGCAGTTTCATGATTTTGAAAGAAAAAGTGACGCTTCGAATTTAAGTGTTTTGATCAAAAGATTTTAGGCTTTTAGACGTAGATCTGAGATTTTGAAGTGACGCACCAACGTTTTGATTCTTTACTTTATGCAATATTAATCTTTTGAACGTTTAAGGTCGAGGGTTCTTTTCTAATGAAATGATTTAATTGATTAAAATGAGAACGCACCTCACATTGCTTATGTAGTCACTATTTCAACATCCTCTACTATGTTCTACTCGCTAGAATGTTTGTGTGCCAATTGTCATCGGCATGACGATGTGTGACAATTCTTATCAACTATGTATGGAATAAAGTGAATAGTTTATCAAATATGCCATGAGATAATGCATTTGAGAACATCTGTTCGCAGATCTAGAATCATTGTTTACTCGAATACTATCATCCATATTTACACGTGTTAACGATTTTTGGTCAGCTACTAGACGCGGCAGACTGCTATCTAGCGTATGCGAAGCTGAAGCCTGATTGAAAGTATCCACGAACTTTCCAAGAGACGATCTTCAATTTAAAAGTTTTTTTTACCGTGCTTCTGATGCATCGAATTGACTTTACTTTAACTGTAAGCATCTAAATATGGTGCTCATGTATATGTGAGCCGATGTGCGAAGCCTCAAGTATGAAGTCGTCAACAAAAGTAGGTCCTAGTTCTACGATGTCAGGGATATCCGTTAGTATTTTCAGCTCTTCCCTTTACAGCGCTACAATGTTAGCTTTATACGGATAATTTTTCACCAATAACTACTGTGATACGCGATCAAATGCGCACAGTAGGCTGACTGTTACGAATATATGTTCAATTACGTTGATTGATGGGCAATGAACGTCGGACGAGATTCAGATCCGCAATCACGCATTCCGATGGTGTCTGTGACCATTGCACTGCCGGCGCTTGCTCTGGCATCACTCTTTCTGCAACACAGTTGTATCGATGTATCAAGTTCGAGAGATCGACTTTCTATTGACCTCGGCATCAAAGTTAATCATAGTTGAAATATGATTGTATCACAGAAAGAGTGATGTCAGAAGGAGCGCCGGTACGGCAATGGTTAGCAGCGCGCCTCGGAAAGGGTAAAATACGGGTTCGAAATCTCGTCCGACGTCCAAAGTTTTGCATATCACTCAACATTATTGAATATATATTCGTAACATCAAGCCACCGCTAAAAGCGGTTGAATAAAAAACATTTCTGGTTGATTTCACAGTATGCTGATTGTTGCATCATTCACAATAACTGGGGAAACTGGACGACAGAGACGGATTTAGACCTCACAGATATATGTTTGAATGACTCAACAATTTAACAAGATGACAAGCGATACATACAATGTAAATTGTTTAGAATCGCATTGCGAGACAAACTTATCAAATCGCTGGTCCATTTCCCGCTTCGAGTTCACCAGACCCTCTATCTCTCTGGGGTCGGCAAATTGGTACCAGCGTTGTCTGGAAGCATAGCAACACTAGCTTGATATGTCGATAGGCCACCACTTGACCATTGGATGGACCAGATATTATCCAGTCAGTTCTAATGATGCTTGATGAAGTCGAATGAATGACGTATCTCTTAAGCCTTGAATGTGAGATGTTTTGTCCTCTTTCTTACGCATGAACCAAAATTACATTGATTCTGCACTTTTATAATTTGTATATAATTTTTAGAAAACCTGTCATTACATTTTACTGTGCGGATCCCAATACTTCTAGCATTCGACTTGTTTTCTTGCATTGGTCATTCAAAGGTTTTCAATACAAATATAGGATACAAAGGGTTTTCAAAAAATTGCTTGTTGTTTCGGCTACTGTTTAGGATTTTCGTCTTCTTTCGTGAATGTCGTAGAATAGAGGTCGGCCAGATATTGCAGTATCAAGGTTAGCCAGGTTAGAGCATTTCGAGATGACTGCAAGAGAGTGTCGGGGAGGGGAGTGAACTAGCATATTTTTCTCTTCATAATAATCGAAAGCTATTATTAGGCAGTATTGTAAACTGTAATCTTTCTGTGATGTCATTATAATAAATAACCATTTGAAAATTCAAACCTTTCCAATTTTTCGATTGAATCTCCACAAACTCCGTCTTTCACCTTCCATAACGATAGGATGATTGTAATGGGGAGAAACCGTATCCCTAGCACTACTCATTATAGACATTCCGACGAAATGCTAGTGTAAATTAATGCCAAAATGTCAAATTCTGGATTCTAGATAGTTCATGCGTAAAGAATGGGCAGCTTTTTCATGAGCATGATGACCGATGCACTTCTCTCCGACTCCTCCTATCGCCACACAGAGGTCCGGTTTGCAGCTTTTTTTCTGCGAATCGATAGTAATGGGAGCATATTTTTATCTCTTGCCCTCAGCTATTCGAATATAAACTCGGTCATCTGGAAAAATGTGCTACAGCAAAAATTCTTAGAAGCTTTGTGGATTATTTGCTTCTTTAGATTGCTCGCATTATCTTTAGAGGTGAGCAAAAATGCATAGCAGGAGATTTACGTTGATTGACGATAACTCTGTCGATAGTTGTTGATATTTTGGAATTTCAGTCAAATTTAGTGCGTACAGATTTTTACTTGATAGAGCTCTTATTGTCTCATTAACTCCAGATGAAAGTAGATCCTATGGATCAAATTTTTAGAGGAATTTAGAGAAAAATTCTAGTAAAAAGGAACGCATTCGGGGAGTTTCGCTGCAGCATAGAAATACTGCGTAAGTGGGTATAGCAAAAATCTAGACACTTCCGTAATTGCTTCCGTTCTATTGTTTCCATGTTGAAGTGGGTTGATTCTGAAGAGTGCGCAATGTTTTTTTATATCGACGTTGACCAATAAACGACTAAATTCTTTTAGATGTTATGAGAGACAAGTCGCCCCTAGTATTCTCCTTTTGCGTTTATTTCTTCTTTCTAAGTCAGGTTAACTTTCTCATTAGCACTACTTCCTAGTAGTAACGCGTGACAAAAGATATAAGAAAGCATGGATATTCATAACATAGGTCAATGGAATTATAACCATTGGCAGGTATCTCAAGAGTATATGTTGGATTTATACAGATATAGATTGTGCATTGCAATTAAATGAATATATTATATGAATTTCGGGACGCCATGGCTGAGTGGTTGCGATGCTAATCTTGACGTGCGCGGCTTACATCCCCTTCCCCCAACACTCTCTGGCAGTCAGCAGCGAACTCCCTATGGAACGCCACAGCCAGGCTCTAATCGAGATTGCAAGGATACATGCTCAATCAGTATTTTACGACGTTCAAGAAGAAGGCGAAATAACATATTGAATTCTAGAAGTACTGAGATCCGCAGAGAGGAAAAAGAAACACTGTGAAGGCGAATAAAGTGCCAAAAAAAGTAGATTTTACATAGGATAGTAGGTAGTATTTTACGTTTGTAACATCTTTAGAGCAGTATATGGTGTCAGCATTGTAACAAATCATCAAGCTATTCAAAGTATGTATTATTTTTCTCATCACTTTTTCTCTTTCTCTACGTTGTGACTTGATATGAACTGAACAACATATTTGCTATGTTTATCTTAATGACCATTATCTCCGTTTTTCTGACATTTCTTTTCGAGAAAACAATAGTTTCTCATTCACACACACTCCTAGGATCACGTTTCGTTGAATGAATATTTGCAAAGAGAACTTGTTTATTTGTAAAACTTACATCTTTTCACGGGGAATTCGAAGATGCGATATGTAGAGTAAACACTTCAGAAGACGCACGTTTTGACCAGTGTAGGGACAGCACGAATCATTTCCGATAAACATAGTAAAAAATATACCAGAATTTTATCTAGTGGAATCGATGTTTCGCCGGAGAAGTGGCAGGAAGTGCTTGAAATTGAAGGGAAGTACTTTGACTAGTAGTTTTGTCTTTGTTCAGGTGTAATAGGTGCATAAATAAATGTTTTAAGAGCATTTTTTTTCAGAACTTTTTCCTCAACCTACTATAACAGTTTTATGCCAAATAGCTCGATAAGTGAAAAACGTTGGACACGGATTTTAATCATATACACGACCACACGACGGCAACTCGGCCAGACTTCAAAAACAACGAATATCTCATTCATATGTATTCGTTAATATGAAGTCCGATCGAGATGTGATATCAAATATGAATTAGAATATATATAAGCCAAGGATCTTCCCGAAGCATTTTGAAGTAGTCGGTTAAAAGATTGAGAGAATGGCGAGTTCTGATAAATCAGAGGGTATTAGACGTAGAACAAAATTGACAAAGGATATTTGATTTGAAAGAAGAGGCAAATTATAAAGGCGATATACGGATTTAATCCTAATGGCCAAATTTTGAGTATTTTGCTGCAGTTGTGTGACTTGGAAATAAATGGAAGGTGAAACATAGTTACTGTCTATCAAATAAGCCTCATACCTGCCCAAGTATAACCCAATAAGCTGTCCTTCTACGCATTCCCTATTAGTATTATAGCTAAAAGCATTGAAAAGAACTCCACCTACAAAAGGTGTGGTGTACTTCATCTCCCTTTGCCAGGTAGAACCTATTTGGCAGTTCTAATCTGTAAAAAGTTCGAGGGAATTTTTTAGTGATTTGACTACACTTACTCAGTGATCAAAGAATGATATGCAGTACGCGTGGTATAGGTGATAGATGCGAGGAGCAATGCACACATCATCACCATCGTCATCGTCATCACCATAATGATCCACACGCTTTCAAGGGCGCCATAAATCACTCCGTTTATGACTAAATTTTGCTGAAGCTAATTGTAGAATGAAAGATTTGGCTGAGACCTCGCAGCGTTCTATAGATGCTTTCTTCCATGATTTAGCTAATGCAATATGTTGAGTTGTCATATTCCTTCTCAACCCGGTAATTTTATTGAATCAAGTATTATTCATTGAAAGAAATTCTTCAATCAACACTTAATCATCATCCTGGTCAGCGATGTGCAATTACTTACAGGCAAAGAGTGTTTGTTTTCCTCCCAAGAGAAGTGGCGATCAAAGAGCCGCTGATATCACTTTTGTGCGAGTGTTTGAATTTTTCTTTCGCAGATGTTGCTCTAGATGAATAATCCAATGGAGCGATATCAGAGCTATACGATGAATGTGGAACATGGTCCAGTCCTGTTTCTCCAGATGTGGCGAATTGACTTTGCATTGTTATGTTGTCGATCAGTGTAGCGCATAAGGGTGACCATCGAAACATCACTTTGCGGCAGCCCATTTCACTTCGATGAAGAGCGATAGTGATACGGCCGTATCCAGTCGTCTATCCTAGCTTCTAAAACATTCTCCGATATACCAGAGCCCTTTGGCAGTAACCCAATCTGAAGTTAGAAAGAAGTGATTAGAACAATAATGCGATGAGAAATTGTGGAAAAACCCATTATATAGCATATATTAAGTCGTTTCATAAGTTTTGGCACTATGGCAATAATTGCCAAATTTATTAAATAGAAGTAGTTAAAGTTACAAGACTTTGGCATTGTTCAGTTACACATTTTCTTGCAAATATTCTAGTCTACAAGTTGTCCATATCTGTTTCTAGATGGAGCTGTCGTGGGAACAAATTTGCCTGCTACTCATGCACGAATGACGCGTATGAGAACGATGCTAGTGTGAGGCGGAGCACAAGATTAACTGAGCTTCCTGTGGACAACCCGAGCTCGACTCATCCTTCAGACTGTTCTGTCGAGCCTGAAATTTTGCGAGCCAGTTGCTAACCGCTCTTTCTGTAACCGTATCATCGCCCTAAGCTCCAATAATCTCGCGCTTCGCTTCACCAGCATTTCCCTTACGCGCCATTTGTGCATGAGTAGCAAGCGAATTAATTCGTAAGACAGCTTAATCTTAAGCAAGTATAGGCAAGTTGCATACCAAAATATTCGCAAGAAAATGCGTAACTGGATGATACCAAAATTGTGCAATTTTGAATACTTTCAGTGACCTCATCGACTGTTTTTAACCTCGTTATGAACATCCAATACAGTCTGCAAGAATGCTTAAAGGCTTGCCGAGTTTGTTTAACTCACAGCCATGCCCGTGCCTCGGAGATATCACCCTCTTCATCAGTTACCCACGCCCCACACTGAGCCCTACTTTGTGGCAGGCAGGGGAGACGTGTGTGCTGATAGCACAACGTACAATGAATCATGTTATCATCACTTCTTCAGTCGACAAATTGCGGCTGATGATATAAACTGACCCACCTCATCGACTCTTTGTTAACCTCAATAGAAACGTCCAATTTAGTCCACAAGAGCTTTTGGTCAATAAATTTGATGTTTATTTCTCAATGACCAAAACTTATAGAACGACCTAATAGTAGGGAGAGTGCAGTCGAGAGAAGGTACATATAGTTTCTGTAGCGAGGAGATATCTTCAGTATACAGAGGCATAATACGAGAGGACATCATGTATGAGAGTTCAGATCGTGACAAAGGATTACCGTAGTGCTTCGGAACGTCGCTGAACGTCGTGGATCCGATGCAAGGCGCTTGGCAGCCTGCAGAATCGTCGGACCACCGTCATTCCGGAAGGCCAGCGCTGAAACTCGACTAACTCAATATCCATTAGAATTGCACTATCGTCTGTAATCTGATACTGTTTGCCCTTCACCGAAGGAGGCGGGCGGACTGCTGAAAGATACGGAAGGGGCGGGGCGGGCAGACCGCTTGAAGAAGGGGCGGGGCTGCAGAGTTTGGAGAAGCAGAGCGTACGATGTCAGAGACGCAGAGAGACCCCTTGAGGGGTGGTTGTCGGTGGGCGGTGGGATCATTAACTCTCATTGGACGAGTGCGAGGCGGTCGACTTAGCTCAGACATGGTGAGTAGACGTGGTTCTTTCCTCTCTGTGGGTCTTTTTGGGAGTCTTCTAGGAATTCAGTAGAGAAAATGTGCTTGCTGTGACCTATCAGAGGTCTTCCATCGAAGTATTCGAGAACAGGAAAAGCATAAGATCTGAAAGCGATCCTGTGAACCGCAGCTCTGCCCAACTGGGACTAATCGTTGTTTTCAAAGATCACAGAATCTAATTTGTCTCGAAGAAAACTATATCATCTAAACACTTCTATTCCCATCATATCACCTGAATCTTAGAGCTTCTTAATTGTTTTTCAGTTTCAGCATTGAAATCATTTCGAGACTCGCCTGCTCATTCTAAGATGATTGTCTCTGAAGTGTTCTGAGATCGCTGCAAACTGATGAGATCTCTATTGTTCACTCAGCCGGGTAGCTATAAGCCAGCCAAATTTGGCTGCTTCGCTCGTCCGTTGTTCGATAACGTCCGCACTTGGGACGTTCCGCAGGGAATTTGCTGCTCATATTGACCGGGTGTTCGTTTGTATCCCTACTTGTTGCAATAACACCATTTACGCCAGGCGTCGCGGGTGAAAACCTAACTCATGTGGCTCCAACAAGTCGCTCCTTTTCAGTGTGCCTTTAGGTTTCAATCTAAAACTATTCCGTTGCTCCATTGGAACCAACGGTCATCAACATTTAGCAAGGGCGAACATCTATACAAAAACTGGTGCAAATGATAAAATCTGGCCTTTAGAAGGACTCGCGCTGGCCTACCGATGTATCAAGTCGCTTCTGCTATCCTCTCAAACAAGTTTAGTACCACTTTGTCGACCTCACAGAAATGGATGGCTTAGTAAGCCTTGAGCCAATGGTCGAACCATCGACCACGTGTGTGTCGGAAGTCACCTCCAACCACTGTGCCACACTTGTCTGAACCCAAGTACTCGTATTTGACGTAAAATGAAATTCATGGTGGTGCAAAGCCGACGTAATGGAACACTTCGTGATAAACGGGTGAAGCTCAATGTATGCGACCGAATAGTTACTGATGAGCTGTTGACCATGAAAAGATAATCAAACTGACATTGGCATGCTGGGATCGTTTTGTAGTAACTTTCTGAAGATTGCGATATCGATCAGACTTTCATTATGATTTGCTTCTCGGTAATAGCAGTCTAACAGTTTTTCTATTCTATGAAAAAACTATCTTCCTGCATTTCTATTCTATTTCCAAAAGTTTTCTATTGTGATAGCATATCTTAAACCTTTCATGAGGTCTTCTGTGGCATTTATAAAGTGCGAAACGCGTGTTTCGGCCTTTTGGCCTCATCAGTAGTATGGTGCCTCCGGTTCAATCAGTTCCTTGTAAGAGGATGTAACCAAATATGAAGGAATCGTCGCCGAACTATTTACAATCACCGTACGGTGAAAGAATGTTCCAGGTGTTCCTCCAGAGTGATTGATTGTCAATTGCCATTTGCATGGCTTACAGCTCTTACGCCAGTACATATATATCACCACTTTTACTTGACTATTTTGAGACCTTGCTTAAAATTTAATACAGTCCTGACAACATATTTGAGCCTTTCATGAGGTCTGTTATGGCGCTCATTCTTTATTCTCAATTTCATTCTCTTTTGCAGCGTGAGGTAATCTCCATCCACATTGGACAGGCTGGCGTGCAGATAGGGAATGCGTGTTGGGAGCTATACTGTCTCGAACATGGTATCGCCTTTTCATCATAGTTTGGAAAACTATCGTAGTACTTTATTATTACAATTCTTACCTAGTAGTTTCCAATGCAGATCTCCCTGGATTACACACTTAATTGACAAAATCTAGTCGCTTTATTTTATCCTGAAGTTTGCAGCATAATACGTCTGGAAGGAATACCGTATTACGAATATCAAGACTCAAGTCGCAATATACGATTCTTTAGCAGTTTTAGGTCTTAACAGCCGGCAATTTTGGTCTAGGTGTTGGTGGTATTGCGTGTTCATTAAAAAATAAATCCTATGGATTGTAGAATCATGCCTACATTAGTCCATATCTATTTTATGTAAAAATCCCGTTAAAAAAGAAAATCAGCAAGTTGGGAACACACTTCGAGCGTCAGATGTGCGATTGTGACATACTTCATACTCAGAAACTCTATTTAGAAGCAGTTTGTAATTTTTGCTGAAATAGCTGACTTGAATATAATTATCGAGTTTCATGTTCGCATTCCCGAGTCGAATTTGGAAGTTCTTGAATCAGTAATATTTCCAGGAATCCAGCCCGATGGCCAAATGCCATCAGATAAATCGCTCGGTGGCTGCGATGACTCGTTTTCAACGTTCTTCTCTGAGACTGGAAGTGGCCGCCATGTTCCTAGAGCGGTGATGATCGATTTGGAGCCAACTGTCATTGGTCGGTGCTCTCCGAATTGGCTCGAATTTAGTAAAAAATAAGCTAAAAAAGGAATTTCGTTATTGAGCCGCGCAGTGATGAAGCCAAGACTGCTTGAATTTGTGTTTGAAAGCTGTGTACGGTTCTGGAGTGACCCCAAATAACCAGTTACTAGTGTCTATACTTCTATAATAATTAAATTACCATTTGTCCAATAGAGTGGAAAGCACTCAAGTTGGTCCCCTTGGTTCTCGGTCGGAGCTGGCCAGTTATAAAAATTTTCGGTGTTATAATTTTTTTAGCCGTCCGTCCCTATATTCTGTGTCACCAGTGCGCAGAGATTCAGCACTTGTATTGTCAATTCGGGGACATGTCAGATTGTCATTTTGCTGCCGGCGATCGTCTCTGTCATCTGCCTTATTGCCAATTATCTGATGTCGCTACGTACATGTGAATCAACGACAGATGGTCCAAATCGTTACGACGACTATATGTCAAATCAATCCGCTCGTCTAGAATGGATTTTAGTCGAACAACAATGTCCAGACAGTAACCAGTCTCTTCTTTAGCACCGTAACGACGTAATTGCATTGTTTTTATGAATCTCATGGCACCAAAGTTCAAATGCAGAGATAATATATGTCATTGAGCGTATCGTACCACATTCGCGCCCTTGTGTTTAGGATGTGGTAAGATCTTCAGCTAACGATAGTTTCGAAATTTGAGAGTCAAAATTAGAGAATTCTCGACAGATATAGCGGCTTATGTGACTTTTTAGGCACCACTAAGTAATTGATTTTAGTTGCAGCGGAAGTTTTCATGCATGACTGGAAAGTGCACCTTAGGCCTCGTTTCTCCTTGACCGCTTACACATTTCCCCCTACTGTCACAGGCCATTTCCAAAGTACCGTCTAATCTCGTAAACAACCATTAGTCTAGGGAAATGATTGCATTCATGGCCAATGTTTATGTCCTCTCCAACGAGCGAAGCTTCATCACTCTGCGGGCAACGGCAGCTTTTTCGAGGCACGACTTGTTAGATATTTTTTTCCCATATTTTGACCAGGATCTTGGTGCACTGTGACTGGTTTCTGGAAAGTCCTTCTTATTGCGCTGTAGCAGCGAAAACAAGATTACGTTTCACATTTGGGATGCTTTGCTTGCTCGTGCTAGCGTCTATGGATAGTTTCTCATTGGGACTAAACTAATATCTATTCGGCAGCACAAATCTTTGGTTCTTGAGAAGGTCTTCGTAGGCTATGGGAGCGAAGAACATTACGTTTCACATCGGAGTTTTTTTTTCACATAAGAGTTATATGAGCACAAAAAGTGCATGGACATGTAGAGGAAATTATGGAAAGAAAAAATCCTTATTAAATATCAATAATCGCGCGCCACTTGCAAAAGTCGATCACTTGCCGTGAGCAAGAGATTGAAGCAGGCACCAAAGAGAGATCGCAAGTCAGCTTAATCTTAGAATCCTGAGAAAAAGGAAATTTCTAAGTTTTCTTAAGGGATGCGTCTGTCAATGTGCACTGTTTCTTTAGCGGTGGCCACTGTACTTTTGTTGTGCACTATCGTTTTACGCATCTATCTGACTCATATCGCTGCTGGTTTTCCATCCTCGGTCCTCGTTTGACGGTGCCATTTCATCGATTTGGTCGGCTCCAGAGCGCTGGGAATTGGGAACACGTGTAATCGCTGAGAAAGCAACTAGAAGAGAAGATTACGAAATAGGAGTGCACTTTTGGTATTCTTGCAATTCGTGAGAAGGACTAAGCCTTGTAAGAGTTGAGAAAATTGGTGTTTGTTCTAAGGAAGGTGCATTAAAAAATTAGGATCGCCAGAATTCTGTTGGATAGCTTGCGTTTTTTGCCTATATGCGATATATTTTGTATTTGTGTAGCACAAAATAGTGATACTAATGGAAAAAGTCCTATATTCTGAGATATAAGAATGAGTCAGAGTTTGTGTAGTCTTAACTCTTACTTATTCTATTGTTTTTATACCATCTCAATGTCGTACACCACACATTGTGTTGTAAGACATTCAAGGACATTGTGTGAAAGCGCATGTTTTCCTTATTTTTTTGAAAACCACGCCCTATTCAGGGGATAGATGTTTTCCAAAGCTGACTCCAAGCCAAATCATGGGCAACATATTTCGGATATTATAATACCTAGACCTGCATTTTTACTCCATTATCGGGAAATATAACCAAACTGGATCGCAAATAATTCGTGTACGCGCACAGTCCATTATACAATAGAAAACGAGGCGTAGAATTATCGGCGAATTCAGAATTTGATTGCGAACGCATATTCTAGACAGTACTACAAGATGCTTCATTATAAAGATGCATGCTGAGCGATTGTTTGAATGTTATGGTCTCTCTCCACGAACAGAAGAATGCGTTCTCTCTGCGACTATTGTTTGATTTATTGAATTTACTTTGATTCCGAAAGCAGTAACCATTTGACTAGCAGACGTATTCGGATTCTCGGCATACAGAATGGTCGAGCGTTTTTTTTTCTCTTATTCTTGACTCTCTCCATTATAAAATATAGTGAATATTGAATATTATAATGAAAACTGTCACCATTTTTGAACCGAGAGTTTCAGATGAAATTCGGACTGGTACATATCGCTCGCTTTTCCACCCGGAGCAACTCATCACCGGCAAGGAGGACGCAGCGAATAACTACGCTCGTGGACATTATACGATCGGAAAAGTGGACAACTCATGCCTTGAACAGTGTTATGCAAAAGGTTGTGAATAACTTTGTGTCGTTTACAGGAAATCATCGACCTCACTCTGGATCGTATTCGTCGTCTTGCCGACAACTGCACCGGATTACAGGTCAGATTCCAGTAGATTATTGGCTGAACCTCGCTTCTTGCTCGTAGTTCTAGACGTTGACTAATGGTGGCGGTTAAAGATTTTTATTAATTTCTAGTTCTATTAAAGATTGCATAACTGAGAAGTTATTCTTGGTTAGGATTACGTATTTTTCGGTTTAGTGTATAAATATGTCATTCCTTGTATCTCTAGATGAAACTTGGGATTGATTTACTACAATTTTAAAGAGTCGAATTCAATGAAATGACTCTTATCAGACAATGCCCTTAAGAAAATAAGGACCAAATCAATGCTGTGAGTATGCTGTTAGTGATAGCGGAACAAGAGCCTCGATAATCTAGTGGTAGCAAGCGCCAGGGCAAAGGTTGAACGCAGGTTCAACTTCCGCCTGAGGTCCAGGAATTTTGCACATCACTGAACAATATTGGATCGATCTATATTTGTAAAATCATAACACTGCTATAGAGACGGTGAAAGGAAAAGTTTCCATCGACTATATAGTAACGGATTAACTAAGATCTGATCGAATCCTGTTCTTTTTCGGTATGTTTGGCAAACGTTTGTTATTTTGAAATTTATCTCAAAACGTTTATATAGAAGTTTGTTATTTTAATACAATTTCGTGCCGCCAGACGATGTCTCTAACACTTACGTTTATTTCATATGGTTTGGAAATATTTGCACTGCTTAGTATTCAGCACGTAAAATTTCTTTGACGGGTCAATATTTCTTCTCATTGTGTTTCCCAATGATCCGTCGATTCGTAACGAGCGCAATTTTCCAATGTCTTCTTTCGCCGAAATATTTCAAGGCTAATCGGTTTTTACGGGATCGCTGGAAAAACACTGCAGGGAATTGCAGTCACAAAAAACCTGGGATTCCAAGCGAACATCGTTTCCAATTTCTTACCATTACTGCCGTAGAGAATCGATCTTTTTTTCATAAAACAATGGTTGGAACTAAATCTCAACGATTATAACACTAGAGCCTTTGAATTTGAATTTGATGGAACAAGAGGTAGATGATTTTTATGCCTACAGGTCCAATTAACATTTTGCGAACGAGTTGCTGGAAATTTTGAAATTACCAGCTCGAGCAAAAACGTATTCTACTAGTTGTAGTTCTGTGTTGATAATGAAGACAAAGACTCGAAATATTGCAGGGTTTTCTTGTGTTCCATTCCTTTGGTGGTGGTACAGGCTCCGGATTCACCTCGCTTCTCATGGAGAGACTCTCGGTTGATTACGGAAAGAAGGCCAAGCTCGAATTCTCCGTTTATCCGGCTCCACAGGTCAGTTTAGAAAAATTCGACTAAATAGCATGAGATCGAATTATATAGTAGGTGCAATCATTCTCCATAATTACATTATTTTTGATGCGCGGTTTTCCGCCTTCTGAATCTCAGTTTTGAAAGCTAATATCAAGCTGGTGTATAGGCTCTATTTCAGGAGTGTTACAAAATTTTCTCAGCGGTTGATAATTTGGAAATTATTGAAATAAAGTCTGTTCTGTCTTTACATTCCCACTAAATTTGCTTCTGTTTAAACTCCGTCCACGTTCACTCAAAATTGGCAATTTTTTCCTATTTGTATTCTCATGTGATATTTGCATTTAAACGGAGAATAGCATGCGTCATTAATAGTTCTTCACTTCTCCGAATATTAACTACTAGGCTTTTCGTTATAAAAGAAATTGTCCCTCGATCGCAAATCAGTTGATGATCGCAAATCGACTGCGATACTTGTAATAAATTTGTATTGGATCGGACCCATAAGTGAAGGCAGTTATAATGGTACAATCTAAACATAACCTCCATTTTTACTGCTTTTTTCGCAATAGTATAATGGATGTCGAATATTTTGAAAATCACTCAATACTGAAAAATAAACTGATGTTTTTCAGTTTCATTTGCAGTAAAAAAGCACGCTGAGTTCTGAGCAAAACATAGTATTCATCGAGAAGCGAGTCAGCCAATTATCAAGGTTAACTATTACAGGTGTCCACAGCGGTAGTTGAGCCGTATAATTCAATTCTGACAACACATACCACTTTGGAGCATTCAGACTGTTCGTTCATGGTAGACAATGAAGCTATCTACGATATCTGCCGAAGGAATCTCGACATTGAACGTCCCAGCTACACGAATCTGAATAGGCTCATTGGTAACTGATAGTTCCATTTCTCTCATGTATCCTCACGTAATTATCTTCCATTTGGAGTTATTTCCAGGTCAAATCGTATCGTCCATAACCGCCTCCCTCCGTTTCGACGGTGCCCTCAACGTTGACTTGACGGAATTCCAGGTATTCATTTTTTTTCTCTTATTTCCTTAGTGTTGTGTCAGCGACTATGATGATTCATTAGCGAAAAGTGAAAAATACATAGTCGAAACTATATGAAAAGATCTTTCATAGATTATGTAGTTTCCAAACGTTATGAAAATGTAGGTAATCTACCATACTTTTGTGTCTCACAATGATTTTCATTGTCGCATATTCTATCACTGACTTAGAGCACCTCGAATACCTTTTAAATGGATGATTGAATATTACCACCGTAAATTAACTTAGATTTTCATAGAATACGGGCACAAAGTTAGTCACCAATTGCAGACAAATCTCGTTCCGTACCCTCGTATACATTTTCCGCTAGCCACCTTTTCACCCGTGATCTCAGCCGAAAAAGCCTACCATGAACAACTTTCTGTTGCCGAAATCACGAACATGTGGGTTTCATATTACAATTGTATAGATATTAACAGAGTGCAGAATTATACTCGAATAAATTAGGGTCAGAAAGTGAACTTTTACGGTGCAAAGCGAATGAGATACGGTAGGTCCGAAAACTATCTGCTCTAAGTGCGAGGACTGACCCCATTCAAAGAGAGATGTGAGAGAGATCAGTGATCTTGTGAAAGAGATGGTTTTTTTCACTAATAAGCCTAAGTGAAAAAAATAGGCGCGTACTGCGCGGCGTCCAAAGATGCGTTGGAATGCATGCGTGGTTATTAGTTCGATGCCTCGGTTTCATCAAGCCTTCCATCTTTGCACTCTCAATAAAGTGATGCTGAAAGTGTCTGGAAGGAGAGCAGCATTGGCTTGATATCTTGATACCCATCTGGTATCCATCCGTGCGCTCTCAATGAAGTTGTGCTGAAATGATGCACTAATATCCATCCTTGCACTCTCAATAAAGTGCTGCTGAGAGTGTCTGAAAGGATAGCAGCACTGCTTGATACATCGGTAGACTAACAGAAGTCGTTGTTTAGACCACATATGATTGTCGAAGAATACATCCCATCCACGAATAAATCTGCTATATTATTATAGGTGCTTTGAGCCACACAATCAGATGGTGAAATGTGATCCGAGGCACGGTAAGTATATGGCCGTCTGTCTTCTTTTCCGCGGAGATGTGGTACCGAAAGACTGTGAATGCTGCCATTGCCACCATTAAGACAAAGCGCTCCATCCAATTTGTCGACTGGTGTCCTACTGGATTTAAGGTAAGCTAATTTCTATTGACGATAAGGATCGTAATCCACAGAAATTTATGGTGAAATGAGGACAGAGTCATAGTATTATCATCGCTGTCCTGAAGTCAAATTGTAGCTACGGGTCATCAGCCACCGGTGTTCAAACAAATGACAAAAAAGCAAACTTTTTTTGTAAATTGCACTTTGCGCGCTCCTCATTGTCGCGGTGTCATTACCAAAAAAATTTCACGGGTTTCTGCGTTCAAATTGTTTATTTAATGAGCCCCATTAACCTATATAAAAGCAGATCAGACTCGGAGAACCTCCTATGACCTACACAAAATTAAATGTTACACAGAAAGCTTATCAAGAGAGGTCCTCATTTATTGATCAAAAAACGAACTTCAAAATGATAGGAAATAGAATGCGTCATCCTCTAAAAATCTTGGTGACGTGGTTTTTTTGTTGTTCACATCAATAAATGATTATTCATTTTATATAACATAAATCCTACTGAAACTTCAATGGTATCATTCACTTGACAAAGTTACGCACCGAAGTAGTGCTATGCAGTATGAAACTGTTTGACTCACTTGAATATTCATTAAAACTGACTCTATTGTATGCCGTTATTGATAATAGGTTGGAGAAAAGTTTTGAGAAAATGCTTATAATTTTTTTTGGTGTCGTCCTTTTTTGTGTTTTTGGGCTCATTTGAAAGTCCATCTTCTTCCGCATTGATTGGTATATAATTTATCTACTTATTTCAGAATGGAGTTAACAAGCGAGCAGATTAGGTTGTTGATGATGCACGAATGGCTGTTGGGTTCAAATGAACATCTTCACCATCTTCACCTTCACCGCTTGAACCACCGTGGCTGATCTTCCGAACTTTCTTCACCTTCGTCAAACTTTATGAACCACCTGTACTTTTGCCAAAAGTGTCTTCACCTCAGGCCAACTGATGCGTTCACTTGCCACTGTTGCACTTAAACCTAACAGCCATTCGTGCATCAACAACACCTGATTTGCTCGCTTGTTAACTCCATCTTGACATAAGTTTGTAAGATATATCTATCAACGTGAGAGAAGACGGGCTTTCAAATGAGCCCAAAAAAAGAAAAAAATGGCCGACACCTAAAAAAAGTTACAAGCATTTTCTCAGAACTTTTTCCCGAACCTATTACATAAAAAGACGAATCTATGGAGACATGTGATTTGACTCAGCCAACTTGTTGATGTCTCATAGGAGATGTACTGGAACAAAAGAAATGAAGAAAGTTGGTAGGAAAAAGCCAACACCTTTTGTTCCCTTCTCTGCCGTGCAATTATGATAATGACGCGTTTTCAATGGGGCTTTTCTGCTTCTATAATTATCAAGTAGTTCTATAAGTTTTGCCGATAGAGCAGTAAACACCAAATTTATTAACGAGATTAATTGGAATTGCATGATCTAGATATCGTTCAATAAGACTTTTTCTTGCAACTTGCCTTTAGTTGCTTAAGGATGAAGCTGTTTTAGGAACAAATTCGTTTGCTTTTCAGCCACGAATGACGAGTGGGGAACATGCTAGTGAAGCGGCGCGCAAAATTAATGGAGCTTGAGATGATGATAAGTTCATAGAAAGGGCGGCTAGGAAGTGGCTCGCGAAGTTCAGAGCTGGAGAGAACGGTATGGAGGATCAGTTGCCGCTCGGGCCATCCACAGGAAGCTCCATTATCATTGCGCGCCGCTTCACTAGCATTTTTCCTACGCGCCAATTTTCCATGAGTAGCAAGCGAACTTGTTCCCATGACAGCTCCATCTTGAGAAAATATATAGGTAAATTGTATATTGAAATGTTTGCAAGGAAATTAGCGCCTGAACTGTACCAAAATCATGCAGCTCTAATTACTCCTTGTCAACAACCTTGATGTTCATTGCTCCAGTACGAAAACTTTTGGAATGACCTAATGATTTTTTGTTACGGAATACGCCTTTTGATCATTTGAAACTTCAGTGATCTGTACTAATTATGACACCGTGTCTGGAGGTTATTTTAGGTTGGAATTAACTACCAACCACCGACAGTAGTGCCCGGCGGCGATTTGGCCAAAGTCCCACGAGCTGTCTGCATGCTGTCGAATACGACAGCCATCGCAGAAGCATGGGCCAGACTGGATCACAAATTCGACCTCATGTATGCCAAGAGAGCTTTCGTCCATTGGTAAGTGACATCACTGCCGATTTTCGCGAATCTGCAAAGGAGAACGTGCGAATTTTTTGTTAAAAAATGCGTCTTCTTTCAAGTCGTGCATATTTCCACCATAATGCTGGCCATTTGTGAAAGCCTATGAAAGAAAAAATTTTTATCTTTTCAATTTTTCAATCTTAATCTTCAATATCTCAACCTCCATTTCATCCTCATATCTCAAAACACCTTCAATTTTTCACTCATCAATTCTTAGCTTGAATCTACTTCAGAATGCATGTTTTGTTTAGATCTGCATCAAATTTCTGTTCACTTAGCTTAATACCTAAGAGTTATGTATTTACTATTTTATAATCTTAGATTGCTAGCGATGATAATGTTCCAGGTATGTTGGAGAAGGAATGGAAGAAGGGGAATTCTCTGAAGCACGTGAAGATCTTGCCGCTTTGGAGAAAGATTATGAGGAGGTGAGGCGTGAAGTGATGCCATGAAAACTCTTTACGCGCTTGTCATTTGCTTTTGTACAGAAAGAACATTAGGAGGAATTTTCTGGAGTATCGAAAAACAGAAGAGTACACCTCAAGATTTGGCGAAGCGAGAAATCTTAGCTAGTAGCAACACTGAGTATTGCAAAATTTATTTACGTGTCTAAGTACAGACATCATTCAGGTGGGTGTTGACTCTCTCGAGGATAACGGCGAAGAAGGAGATGAGTATTGAGCTGGTGTGCGAATCCTGTCGCTTCCATATCTGTTTTTGGCACATACAGTAAATTCGCCAAAAATTATCTCGCCATGTAACTCATGTTGTCTTAACTCGTTTGCTTTGAATGCGCTGCTCAGCTTCGCTTTGCCGTTGATGTTATATGTAATTTTGACAGCGATCGATAAACGGTTTGGCAGATTTTCTCTTTTACTACAATAAAATTGATCATGAGTTTACATATGAATAGAGAAGACGAGAGGCCAAAGCACAATCGATGCCAATGTAGATATACGATTGATGCAGCAATATAAAAATCGTTAAAACACATTGGTGTCCTCAACAAGGTCACAAATGAATGCTCACAGAACATTCTTTGTCTTCTTTCGTATATGCTAGTAAATAGTACTCTACAAATCTGTTTCTAGCAGGAGAATCTTCTAATAGAAATTGGGAAATTGTAGTTTTTGCTATCAGATCGTTCAAGAAAAAAAAAACGCTTTCTGGCACCTTTCATAGTTCCGAAGAGGAACTGTTGTTCAAGATACGTTAGTAGAGGAGTTGATGGAACTTGTACAATCATAGCTTCAGTGAGAATGGAGCATTCGATCCAGGCCCGCATCATAAGCATTCAGCAGACTTTATATTTGTACTGATGGTACGGTGACGTAAGCATTTGACATTCGAAAGCTCCAAATTTCTATCCAGCAACGAAGACAACTGCTTGACGTTAGGTTATTGTGAACCCGAAAGCAGCCTGAGAAGTCGAGCTAGTGAACGTATAGATCTTCTTCTTGGGTTGCACTTGACCTCTATTTCGTGCCGCGTATCCATTTCTTCTCAGCATTATGGATGTTTCTATATTTATCAACTTCTCTTTCGTCTCGCCTCTTTAAAGCTCTCCATTACACAGTTGATCCATCTATCTCATGCTTCGCGTTAATTTTTATTCATATCTCCGAATCGAGTAACATTTTAATTCTTAGGAATACACTTTGTGGCTTCTGTTCGATAGTGGAATGTGCAATTCTTCTCTCAGCTTTAATGTAAAATCAATAAATTATGTCTCAAATGGCACTGGAAGAAATGACGACTTTATTGGGAAAAAAGATTTAATGGAAATTTTCTATCAATGTGTACGCTATTTCGTCCAAACCAGGCGAATTAATTATCCACTGCAATGTGGTGGTAAGTGATGGAGAAAGGATGTTCCTGCGTGAAATTGTGTTTTCTGGACGACAATAAGTGGCTGATGGAAGTGGTCGATCTTAATAGGTTAGGGAAAACGTTCTGAGAAAATGCTTGTAACTTTTTTGGGTGTCGGCCATTTTTTGTGTTTTAGGGCTCATTTAAAAGCTTGTCTTCTCCCGCGTTGATTGGTATATATTTTATCTACTCATTTCAAGACGGAGTTAACAAGCGAGCAAATTAGGAAGCCTGCCATCCGAGTTGTCAAAGAAGTATTTTCTTCAGTCGCTTCAAGCACAGCTTGGCGATCAACTTCTTTTGGACGACCTGAACGCAGCTAATCTTCCAAACTTGATTCATCTTCGTCAAACTTTTTGATCCGCCTGTACACCGTACTTTTGCCAACTGCGTCTTCGCCTCAAGCCAGATTGATGCGTTCACTTGCCACCGTTGCATTTGAACCCAACTGCCATTCGTGCATTATCAACAATCTAATTTGCTCGCTTGTTAACTCCATCTCTGAATAAGTTGATAAATTATAGACCTATCAACGCGGGAGAACACGGGCTTTCAAATGAGCCCAAAAGCACAATAATCGGCCAGCACCCAAAAAATTTACAAGCATTTACTCAGAACCTTTTCCCCAACCTATCAAGCCGAGTTTTCGTAGCGCAGATACAATAACACTCGGCTCGAATTTTCATATAACACAAATCCCTTAGATGACGAGCACTGCTCGTAGACGAGAAGGTTACAACAAAGAATTGGTAGTATTGCCGGTATACGAACAAAACTTGCAACCTTAAGTGGGCTTTTAACCCGCCAGTACTTTTTCCGGTGCTTCACGTGTTATCTACTCACAATTCTCTTTGCTTTTTTCATATCAACCACGGTATTTTTGATTTTTTCGGCTTCACCTTATGCTTAATTGGATCCAGTCTCGTCCTCTCTCAAATCAATCCCGATGACTAGTGATCGATGACAGTCCGAAGGTCAGAATATGCTTGAGAAAAAGGCGGATCAAGGGCCTTGATGGTAAAATGAGTAACGCTAAGTTCCACAACTGGGGGATTGCGAGCTCGAAGTCAATTCCAACAATAGTTCTGAGTTTTGCTCATAGCTCAGCATTCTCGTGCGTGTCCTTCACATCATACTCTTCAATATAACATTATTAGGCATCAAATAAGAGTTAGAACATCGTGAATCCCATTTCTACTCAACAGAACTGACATTACAACATAACTGTGGCTACCCCAAATTACTTCTTTGCAATAGCTTTTTCTAGTTTTAGAGTCCTTTGACGAATAATTTCCAAACTTTATTTTTAGAGTCAGTTACGCATAGAGAGATTCCCGTATTTCAGTTTGTGCATTCTGCTTCAGATACCCTTCCTACACAGACGCTGAAATATCCGACAATGAATATGAGAACTCTGTTAGGTAATCTTTCACTCTAGTTTAATGCAATAAGCAATTCACGACCCGAATCGGACTTTTGTGAGAAAATTAGTTAGCAGAGCTACGAAGCAGTTGAACATGTTACCTTTTGCATGTTGCCAGTTATGTTCTCGAAATGTGAATCTGCATGCTAGCCATTACTTGACGATGATATTTGTGCTGAAGAGGGAAAAAGAGAATAAAGAAAGAACATCAATTCCATAAGAATGTAGGGGTTTGTGTGCTTCCCTTCACACAGTTGTGAGGTAGCACCCAATAATTTGTACCCGACTGAGTGGTGATTAGGCCATGCGATTTGTCGTAGCCGAGGTGGAAATACTCTGAGACGAGATATAATCGTATAAATAAAATAAGACCCAAAATTTATGCCATAAATGGAAATGAAATATTTAACCTATGTGGACCAGTGTTTATGACATCTCTTATCACCTGCGCCCATTATATGATCAGAACGTTATAGGCAATCTCGACGATGTGAATGATTCTAAGAATATGTTTGGAGAATCTCATCAAGCACTGAAATGAAAAAATAGGCAAGCGGTCATCCAATTCAAGAAAGAAGAACAGTGCTATTCTGTTATTTTATGATTATGGTAGCCCAACTGAGAACATTGTACAAGAAGACTGTAGTGTTAAACATACAACGAGACATGTGGAACGAAGTCGATCACATTATGGTATGTGAATGTCTTGCAGGAGCAAGGAACTGTCTCTCGCAAACATCTGCACGGATCATCGTTCCTTTCGCTCAAGTTATCCTTATTTTAACAGAGATCGAGGAAATGGCAAAATGTAAAAAAGAATATAAACTACGAGTGTTAGGAAAACTAAAGTTTAATCTATATAGAGACTCAGAGAGAATATTCGGTGAAAACTGAAAGAGGCACATGATCAAAATAATGGGTGACTCACATATCACCATTAGCTAATGCCTAATCCACGAACCGATTGTTTCCAAGCTCATTAACATAGTCGTCTTCACTAGGACTGACACGATATCGCAGAAAGAACAGCCATTCAGACGATCCACCAAAAAGGTGTCACTGCTCCAGATCATGAACAAACGATAGCAAAAGAAAAGCTAAATTACCTACGATTACAGGGTGGTTCTAGTTTACCATCAACGATATAACCTCAAATGAAGGAAAATCTCACTCAGCTAGTGTAATGGCGGGCGCTGCGTCCTGTGATAAAAGCGGACTCATCTTGTAGGAAGACAGACGCAGACGGCATAATGGATGCGAAGAGACGAATCCACGTTCCGAAGGAGCACTATCATCATGCAGTGATAGAATTTTATGGAAAAAGCTCATACGTACCTAAGAGGATTGAGTGAAGAGCAAAAACACGGCCTCAGACGAGAGTAGAACCCGCGTTTCTTCCATACTGGAGACGCGCCACCACTACACCATCGGGTTACATTCGCGCCACCACTCATTCTTAAACATCTCTATGTCTTATTCAATTCTCTTAAGTATGTATGAAACATCGTAACACTGCGAAGAATGCAGCAAGAACACTAAAAATTTCGAGTTATTACTTATCAAAATGGCTGTCAGCTCAATTGGATCTATAAAGCAAAATCGTATACACGACCAAGCCTGTTAAAGGTCGGTGGCTCGACAGCTAACATAGAAATGTTGAGAATGAGTGGTGGCGGGAATGTACCTCAGTAGTGTAGTGGTAGCACGCGTCCCCGGTATGGTTGAAACGCGGATTCGACTTCCGTCTGAGATCGAATTTTTACTTTACAACTCAATTCTTCTAGTATGTGTGAAACATCACAACACTGCGAAAAATGCGGTAAAAACACTGGAAGATTGAAATAGCTTATTTAGTTGAATTCCGATTATGGGGAACATCATCGCACGAAAATATAGAATGTTAGTAAATAGATTTTCATAAAAGTGTTTTGAGTGAGCAACGCCCATTATCCATTTTCAATGAGAGGAGCGCATGTGGCGCAGTGATTAAGTGCTCTGCTTGGCACACAAGATTGATCGTTCGATCTCAGCGCTCATGTCCCACCAAACCATCCATCCTTCGGGGCTCGGTTAGACATACCATGGGGTCTTTCATGTACTAATGAGCCTTCCAAAGCCACCTACACAGGCTCACTAAGTTATTCGTAGAGGTGAAAATTGGACGAGATACAGGAAATCATCTCGAGAGCATAATAGACTGAAGGAAGTAAGTAGAACACGTGAAATAACAGAGAATGCAGCAATGAATAACGTTCGCAGTTGAGATCGATTGAAATATTTCATTGTGTCGCAATCTACAAGATCATTTATAGCAAACAGGTCTTGTTTTGTAATTGTTTTCACATAATCTTGTCGTTCTCTTTGAGCTACAGCTTCTGACTGCTTCCCAGGAACTGGTTGTCCATATCCAAGGATTGCTCTCCTTCTGTCTCCTTTCTCACTCTCAATTTTCCACGGTCTCAGTCAGGTACTGTACGGCGGCTCGTAGGAAAATAAAGGAGATTGAGGGAACGCGGACGCAGACATCACGACATCCTCGGACAGAGACGCAGATGGCGCCCCTTAGTACTGCCGCTCAAGCGACGGCGCGGCGCCGTCTGGCTATCAGCGCTGGTTCTCAAGGGGCTAAAAGCATATGTTTCTATGCCGTGGATAGAGAAACAACAGTGGAAGTAGGAGGCAACCAAACATCTCCACCAAATCCATGAAATTTTTTCAAAAAAGTTACAAGTAGTTGACGCTGCTATTCTAAAAGGATTCAATCAGCGACTAAGAAAGAAGCATCCGACAGAGCGCCATTATCTCGCTAAAATTAATTAATATTGCTCACGAAATTGTTAAGCGAAATTTTAAGATATTGGGCAACGGGAGAGTGGAAATTAATCGGCGGACGTCATGGTATTTTCGCTTTACTGATAATATTGTCCTTATAAGATCATTCACCACTTGTCAATAGTCAAAATAAAAGAAAACGATGCCAATTTAAATTTTTTTGTTTGCCGTATTATGCTAGTCCCGCTCAATAGCACAAGCATTTTTAAGTGCCTCTGCTACCTAAGTCTGGTCTAGTAAGTCAATTTATGAGGGACATGATTCGAAAACTAAGCAGGTCGGAAGCGTAATCACTTTATGCATCCTTATTCTTCTCACTGATGATTTGAGGCTGATATTTCCCATCATAAGCAAAAATAATCAAGCATGAGTGCTTAAAATTTTATGATGGGCTCATTGAATGGTAAATGCCAAGACTACGTCTTACATGGGCGAGGAGTACGATGGCTCACATTTTAAAACCAATCTGAGAACGCGCGACATTACGCGTAATATCGAGGCACTCATCGTTGCGGCTCATTTTTTTATTTTTCGGAACGAATCTGAAACGCTTTGAGTTCCTCGTACCAATGATTTAAATAAGCGTGGAAAGATATTGACGTTCATGTCGGGATTTTTTCACAACATGTTTATGTGCACTATGTTCCTAGTCTAATGTTCTGAGAAGATTGCATGTCACTTCGACCTTTTCAGGTTCTGAAGATTGCAACACCGCCAAAACTTCAGCCATCATTTTATTGTGCTCCGTGCATCCAATAGACTCCATTGTCATTTATTTTTGTTTCATAATCTATTATTAGCAACCCCGTATCTGCTCATCAAGATCCATCCAAGATCCAGAGATTGAGAGATTGACCCCAATCGAATGGAAATCTCCCTGCCCGATGCGTGTTCATAAAACGACACCAATTAGCACTTCATGCAGATGAATAGGATCGAAGAAAGCGTGGTAGTAAAGTGATAGCCATGGTGTGTAGTGGTAGCATAGGCCCTTGGTGAGGGTGAAACGCGGGTTCAACTCTCGACTATGGTTAAGTTTTTGCGTACCACTCAGTCATCTCAGATGTATATTTCAACATCATGCCACAAATAAAAAGCAGTAAAAGCAAAAAATATAGATCAAATGGATTCAGTCTAACGAACCAAGTTGACAGAATGAACTCCAAATCTTACTAGATCTTGAGCTCAAAGATATCACAACCAAACTGCCAATAAGATAATTTAAGGTTTCTTAACATCACTCTTGAAGCGAATTACTAGTCTTATCTCAACAGTTCTTGAGAACAGAGCTACTGATTGAAACTTACAAGCGACATAGTAGCTGAAGGCGTAAATATGATAATTTGACAACTTGAAATCATTCAATAATGGCTTTGTTAACATTAATGATCGCACGCAGTTTTAGTGATTGCTTCGCAGACTCTTTTGTTAAGCATAGACTGCAGATCTTACGTCAGTCTACTGTATTTACCAATCTTTAGAGCTAAATCATATAGTTTTAACAGTTAGATTCGGCTACAAAGCCACTAGATTAACAGTTTACTTCTATCAATTTACGACTCAAGGTAGTTCTTTCCATCTATACTTTCATTAAATTACAATCATCGCTATTTTCTTCCATTTTCCAGTCACTTCTTTCAGCATGTGAAGAAAATCTCAGAAGTAAATTTACGGGTGATTCATTTACTATTCTGTAACTTCATGTAGTCCTTGGTCTGATCATTGGCCTCTTTTCATCCGACTGTTTTTATAAACCTCGTTCTAAACAGTATATGATCTGATGACATATCATGAACTTCTTATGACGTCTGTTATGGCACTTATCAACACTGTTGTTATATTTTGTTTGAGCAAGGTCCATAAAAATATTCGAGTGTAAAGGTATGATCAATTTACCAGCCACGAGCGGTCAATTGCTGGTCCCTGCATTGTCAAGGGATACTATCTCGAAATAATTTGGTGTAGACTCCTTTATATGCAGGAGGTATATCTCCCTGAAAGGGATTGCCTGGACCGAAAGGCACCGTGCTACTCTGATGAGGCTTCAATGCCGAAATACGTGTCTAGCATTTTATAAGCGCCATAACAGACCTCATGAACGGCTCAAGATATGTTGTCAGATATTTTATTAACCTTCCAAGTTTTAGTCGCAGTTTATGGGTAATTCTTTTGTTATTCTGTAATACCTATGTGATCCTCGGTTCGATCTCGTTTTTCGGATTACAGATCTGAGACAGGTTTTTCAATAATCTTTTGAACTCTTGTCGCAGGTTACAGGTGATTCATTTGTTGTCCTGTAATGGTCATGAGATACATGACTCGATCATGTGCCTCGGGTTTCGAACTTTCATAAAAGTATTTTACTGATCTTTTAAGCTTTTGTCATAGGGAGCTGCTGATTCACTTGTTGTTTTGAATTACATACATGGTCTTCGATTCAATTACGTGCCTCGAGTTAACCAAGCCTCTGATACGTTCAGGGTGGCCAATCGCAGCACTGATGTGATATTTCTATAGGCCCTACAAGTCATTCTATAGAGTAGATACGCACTCTACTACCTCTATGGTGCTCAACTAAGTCGATAAATTGCGTACTCTCCAAGACGAATCAATGCCGATTACTTTATACTTTACATTCTCTAAAAGTCAGCTTTCTATAATAAACCTTGACATGATTAATTGACATTTCTAAATCTTAGAGACTTATTTTGCTAAGTTGACACAAGATTGGCAATTGTAGTAGCTTATCCTTTACACTTATCCTTGATAATGTAGCTGATCAACAGAAGCATTCCCACCTGTCGAAGTACGCGTTGTTCTAAAGGTTGATATGAGATGATAGATGCAGTACGCCGTTCACACTCCGTTGGTAAGTAGCAACTCTAACTGCTCGATAGCTCACGTCGACCGCACTTCACTAGACGTCAATATGCATACGACGCTGCATCTTCACCAAGGCTCTATCATCCTCTATCATCCTCTCCATCATCTCAGAAATTAATCTTCTATGAACATTATTAAATCGTTCAATGTCATGAAGTCAGCTGACATCCGTAATGGTTAATGGTGCCGTATATCAGGAAGTAAAGTAATAAACAAAGCGTTGGTTCAGTTCCCTTCCCAACACTCTCCTACAGCCAAACGAACGCTCTAGGGAACGCTATGGTTAGGCTGCCTACAAGATCGCACGGAGAGTCGTGCAGACCACTGTTTTACGACATTCATGAAAAAGACGAAGTTTTAAGCGTTATAAGCAATTAGTTTCTAGGGTCAAACACTTTGTGACAAAATGAGCCTCAAATAATCAGCTGTCTCCGTTAGTGTATATGTAAAAGATGGTCCTAAAAAAATAGTTTTCACAATGTTGTGTTGTTTTTTAAGCATCATCGATGGCCAAGGCTATGATCGGCAGCATCCGAATTTCGAACATAATCGATTCTGAGAACTTTGAGAAGCATCTATTGAAAATCCTAAATTTCAGATGACATTGGAGCAAAAAAAATGAACCAAACGGCGAATGTCACAAATCCTTCAGAGAACTGTGGTAGTTTGAGTTGCAATAATCTACCTTCCAGTGTATCGATATTATGTATATATGTATACGTTCATATATATATATATATATATATATATATATATATATATATATATATATATATATATATATATATATATATATATATAACCTGACAGCGTATCCGACGCATTGGCATCATCAATACACATAGGCCTGGTAGCTGGTTTTATCCCGCGCACCGGGTTCATTAAGCCTTCAAAAGCATGCTAGGATCAACAACATGGTATCAAATTTGTTTGTGAAAGTAGCAACACCAACCTAATACATGAATAAGCCACCAAATGTCATTGTATAGTTCAAAAATGTAATAAATCATCTTTAAGATGGACGTTGAAGCCGAATGCATGACGCATTCTTCAGGGATTGACGCATCCTTCATTTCGTGATCAGGTTGCTGAACTATTCTATCAAGGATAATATTTATTTAAGTGCAGTTTTTTCAGTTTCACTAAAGTCATTGTCCATATTATCTACAGCTGAATAAGCGCTTACATCGTTTCTTCTTTATTCCGTATGACGTATGTCAACCTGTCCTGAACATTTTATTAGTTGTCCAACAGTTTGAAAACCTCTTCTTCGTTTTTTCTATAAACTTCAAACAAACTGGACATATTATAACTTTATCTCGAGTGTTTTCTTGAGACCACTCTCAAATTTCAATACATACCTTCATTATTATTTGAGCTAACATGTCTTGTACAGCCTATACGTGTTTCGACCTTACAGTCTCGTGAGTCGGGCAGAACCCGTCGTCGTTCAATCTTTTTAAAAACCATTCCTCTCGGGAGCCCGCTCTCCCTACAGAGGGGTATCAAAGACGAACGGTTTACACAGTATGTCAAGTGAAAATATCACCGAATTTATAGTGTTTTACACTCGATTGCTCCTTGGCTGGTATTTTCATAACATTGTACCTGTAGAATTCTATTGAAATCAAGCGTAGTCTTGAAAAAGCACCTGAAATAAAGTTATGATATTATGAAAATACCGGCCACAGAGCAATCGAGTGTAAAACACCGTAAGTTCGGTGATATTTTCAATTGACATGAGTGTAAATCGTTCGCTTTGATACCTCTCTGTACGGAGAGCAAGCTCCCGTGAGAATTGGCTAATAAAAGGATTAAAAGATGACGGGATCTGCACGAGTGACGACTCTGTATGGACGAAACACGTGTATCGGGCTGCACAAGAGACCTTACCAGAGCACATGACATGTTAGCTCAAATAATAATGAAGAGATCTATTGAAACTGAATAATTTGTACAAAGCTCATCATAGAGAAAAGGGCGAATAAGATTATATTCATGGATAAGAACCTTCAAAGGGCTACCAAAATATAATCCTACACCCAAAATGTATAATATGTCCAAAAATGTACAGAAGGATCCACTCAATGAAATGCTACCGGAAGTTTTATGTTTTCATTTCTGTAACCGAGCTGGACGATCATGAACTTTCTGCTGCTAGTGAAATATGAATTCTGACCAAAATCTTGGCCCTTTATTCCCTCGACTGCACAATTTACAATTATCGAGACCCATATCCTAAATAATCTCACTTAATAAAATAGTGAGAGCGCCGCTATTAAAATTATTTCCGAACGTCGTGTTCATTTTGTCAACCATATTACGCTTTATACATGAATTTCACTTTTCCAACAGCACTTTTTGACACTTTATTGATCCGTCTTCACAGTGTTTCTTTTTCTGTGCGCATCCCAGTACTTCTAACACTCAGTTCGTTTTTTCGTCTTCATCTTCTACGTCGTAAAATACTTTTTCAGCGAGTCTCCTTGCAATCTGAAGGATAGCCTGGCTTTGGCGTTCCACAAGACGTTGTTGTTGACTGCCGGAGAGAGTTGAGCGAAGGAGGTCGGCTCCACGTGTGTCGCGACAAGCATCACTAACCCACGGAGTCCCCGGCGCCCTACTCAGAACTCTTTTTTATAGAATAAATATGTGAAAAGCAGTTGGTAGATCTGAGGTTTCATCAATAAAATCAACATCGCAAGCTCTCTGCAGTACTATCAATCATTTATTCTGTTGAATATTGATCAACGAAAAAAATCAAAGCAAAGAAGACTGCTGGTCATGTTGCACTATGAACATTTCCGTTCATTGAATATTTGAAGATTCGAACATCATAACAAATTCGTTCATTTCTAGTTTTCCATGTAGTCACAGAGAGGATTTAAAGGGTATTTGAACTAACACGTTTTAAAATACTCCCAACATTTCAATATTTCCATTATGACTCAGGAGAAGAGCTAAGTCAAAATCGGTGCTGAAGCGAATGTAAATCGGAGTGTTTACCGATTAGCTTTGATAAAGCGGTAGGGACTGATAAGTCAATAAGAAGACAATAGATCTGTGTTAGAGAAGAAACAAGCGAAAAGAAGCCGTAGAAGTCTTATGTAAATATCACTCAAAAGTCCAAAAACCTACAAAAAACCACAATGGATTAGCAACAACATGAGAATAGAAGAAAGACGTTTAAGAGGATCGAGATGAAGACCAAAAGTTGACCGCAAAGGAGCACTGAATAGGAAGAGAAACGGATATGCACTGCATGGCACATCCCTCGGGGATTGGTAATGACAATGCTGAGAACCATATCCTTCATCCTTCCCTTTTTTTTCACAAAAAAGAGAAGTTCTTCGTAACTTTAAATTTCAATATACTTAGTCAGTTTCAGAGCTCATATAAAAGGAAAATGTTGATAAGAAATCGATAACGGAAAAACATCACTGTGATGCAAATCTTGCACTTTTAGTGTTCGGCTGATCACTTTCAAATGAGTAAGCAAGAATTAATGTATGAATGCAGATAAAAAAGCACTAAGCAAAAGGTATTCTTCTTGTTGGAAACGTTGAAATGTCAGACACTAATCGGACGCAGACACTGAGAGCAGGATTTTAAGAAGTCAAAATTGTATGTAGTAGTTCCCAAGCGAGCGAATTTTCCACAAACTTTCAGAGATTCCCTAAAAACCTCCGTTTGTAAGTACATGTCGAGTGTAATCCTTCCAGTATTAAAATGCTATACGCAAATTTTTGTCATAAATAATCACACAATGTTCAAATAGGATTTCGTCAGTAAAGAACGAGAAACAATCCCACTTTTTTGTTTTTGAAAGTGATAGACCAGTTTTACGAGAGGCGGATTTCGAAGGCAAATAGTGCAAAGTATTTAACATTATAAACTATTGAAATGTTTTAAATAACACAGTGAAGGACAATCAAACGCATAATGTCAGATGTACATTGTCTGTTACTGTAATACTGACGATCGCTAAGATTACTGTGTACTGTAATTTTTTTCTAGTGCAACCTGATATCTAAATTTACTCTGCAGATCGCAGTACATCCTGCATTCCACTCGTTTCCACGTATTAATCCTCCACAAAAGTTTTCGAACATTTTTAACGTAGCTCTGGCTGCTGCTTGAGGATTTTATCTTCTTCGGAATGTCGTAGAATATTAATCTCGAAGACAGTCAAGTAAAGACTTGCAAGATGACTGCAAGAGAGCAGTGGTGGAGGGGTCGTACCAGCACCTTGCTTTTTGATAACTTCCTCTTATTCTGCATTAAAGCCACTCGGGCCGCCACCTCCAGTATACTGTAATCTACAACAAGTATCCTGAGTTTCGTTGTATTTTCAAAATCAATGAGAATTGCCATTATTTGTCGTAGTTGTTTACTTTGCTGTCGCAATTTCATCAGCCCTCTATTCTGAACATGCTGCATTGAACCAAGACCAGGAGGAAATTTGCATTGATTGTGCTACTCAAATCTTTTTTCATTGGATTTTTTCGAGTTCTCGAATCAATCAAGAAGTGACATAGCTCTGAAATCAAACTCATACCTAATTTTTGACGTATTTTATGGGGTTTTGGTTTGATGGTTTCTGACGCTTAGATGAGGATTTGAAACGTTATCAGCTATATTCATCACAATATCCGCTAAGTGGGTCGTTTTTGAGAACTACTTTTCATAATGATTTACTAATATCATTGATTCAAGTCAGAATCAGTTTTCATCATTCTGGAGCTTCTGAAATAACATTACTCAACAATTGCTCAAATCGAAGTGATCCTTAGATGATTAGAAACAAGAGCGTTCAGACATGAATTCATGAGAAAATAGGAACTTTCTGTATGCTTTTCGTCGCGATAATTTCTTGAAAAAACATCTTCTATTCTCATTTTTAGCATATAATTCCCATCGAACGAACTGACTTCACTCAGTGATATTTGCTTCGTGATCGTTTTTCAAATGTGCAAAAGCATTTCTCATCGCTTCGTTTACTTGTCTCTCTATCTTGTCTCTATTTATTTATGACTGTATGCCTGTCTGTCCATCTATAAGTCTATCTATCTCTTTGTGTAGCTATATTTCTTATTATGTGTATTGAGTGGGGCAATAAGATGTCAATAAGGAATGCGGCGGCATATCTCAATAAGATAATGGAATATTATAGACTAACGCCATTATAGCACTCATCATCGTCATTATCAGTTTGCCAACAAATCAGAAAACCATGGGGAATGCCTCATGAGAAGAGCCTATAAATCGGCCACTGTTATCCTCATCGTCATCTTTTCCTTGCTTCATTCTCTCCCACTCTGGTCATGTTTTCGTTACTCGGTCATATTCTCTTCGTTTTGCTCTCGTTCTCTCTCTCCCTCTCTTCCGTTGTCGTCGATGATTGTGATGTCTTATGTCGACAATAACCGACGTCGAATCTCATAATATTCTTCGTACAATGCGACAAACGTTTGCTCATTCGACAATTGTTATTTTACGATTATATTTATTTAGGCGCTTTAGTCGAGCGATGGTGATTGGCTCGAATCACCTCCCTCTATCTCAACTTATTTGTGTACATACATCTGTATAGTAGCTGCTGTCATAACAGCACAATGTTATAGTAGCTGTGCCATTTACTATGAGAGATTTGTCGTTGAAATTTTCCCCATTCCTAATGACTGCATGCGAGGTTTGTGATGATTTCTACATCACCTTCGGACCTCAAAACTTTTCGTTTGTTCGATTTTCAAGAGCACTGAAATATTTATATAGTGGACAGTAATGATGAGCGACGATTAATGTAAAGAAATATACTGAATTGATCAATGATATTATAAAGTCTAAGCATTAAAAATTGGGATTCTATTTTTGTTCAAGAATTGAGAAGGTTATCCGCATTAGCTGAAAAAACAACTTGATTCTCTATGCTTTTTCAGACGTTAGTTTAGAGTTTCGAATAACTGAAAAGGTTTGATCGGGATCTTGTCAAAAGCTTCAAAATTTTCCGAGTTCCTAAGAAATCATTCAGTTCGGAATATTAGATTGCAACGCAAAAGATTCGATACTCAACCAAGTTAAAGTCTTTCTTTCATCTGCAATTTTTAGCACCTTTATTTTACTACCGATATTGATGATTGTTCACACGGTCGGTAATACATGATATGGCGTGGGATTGCTTTCATTTCTATGCAATTACTTCAGCAACGATGCATTCTTTTCAACAAGCGATTTTTATTGCGAAAAATTTCTCTCTTCAGTGGTTATATGCATTTCAGTAGGATGATTCAAACGAATTTTTGGTTTCAGATGAGATTTTTGTCGTATTGGAAATTCCGTGCCTCGATAAATACACATTACTGCGAACTTATGAGATTTGGAAGCTTCGTGAGTCAACTGGTGCTAAGTAATAAATTCTGTGTGAATGTAGGTCTCTATGTATGTTTTTCATATATCGAAGTATCGATAAAACTTTGAAAAAGGCCGCTCATCCAAAGCCCGAAGTAGTTTCTCTCTTCGGACAAGAACTTCGCAACAGGTACACCAACATGATCATACCACATAAGTGTATTTTGACTGCTCGTAATCCAACTCATTAAATGTATGTATATCTTACATACGTATGTATGTGCGTATATTATATATATGTATATATATATATATATGTATGCTAATCAATAAGTGACACTCGCAAGTTAACGTTATTCACATTTGTTTCCGTTACGTACATATGGAAAAATTCACAAAATTGATAAGCGTTCCTATCTTAGATGGCAGTTAGTTACGGTTTTACAACTGAATCTTATACAGTCCATTTTCACCACAAAGCATACCTCATACCAGCTTTCATTGCAATGGCATGGGCAGGGATTTCTCGCGAAAAAATTCTCCAGGTTATCTTACTCATATCCCTTGATTATTTCAATCACCTCCATCATTCCTCTAGAATAGCGGCAATATCTAAAATTGAGTTAGATTTTGTTGGCCTCTCAGATGATGATGATCAAGTTTTATTCTGCGTTGGTGACGTTGTAAGCAATCCACCGCCAGCTGGCTGTACGCCAAAATTGTTAATCCACAATCATCTTGCTGCCACTGTAAATTCAGTCAATAAGGTGACTATTGAGTTGTCCCATAACTTCTTTCGCACCATTGTTAAATTCAGTTATTTTCCTTTTCAAATCTTTTCATCGTCAAAGGACGTGCTATGTTGCAGAAAGTTCTCGTAGTTTGGGCAGACAATAGGTAGAGGCCGTAGCGCGTCACCATCCACGTAAATGAAATGGACCACCGCAAAGTGATGTCTCGATGGACATCTCATACATTGACCGACCTTATACTGCAAACTAAACTCTCCACATTGTGGAGAATACTATATTTGTTGTAAAGCACTGATACTGCTCCATAGGATAACATCTCTTCCTGCACCCTGGAGCAGCATCTGTGAGAGAAATACAACATAGGCTTCAATCAGCTCAGAGTGAGCTCATCTTCTAGGAGGAAGGTAACCATTTTTTCTTCTCCAGGAAATGGTTAAGCATCACCGATTATGATAGCGACAATATTGTTGAATAACTGACTTCTTCCAATAAATAGCAAATGATAGTTTGAAAATATATCTTCAGCTTTCCAAAAGGTCTCTTATGGCACTTAGACAGTGCTAGACACGTGTTCCGGCACTGCAGCCTCATAAGTAATAGCACGGTGCCTTTCGGTTAAGCCATACCCTTGCAGGGAATACAACCCCTAATTTGAAGGAATCGACGTCGAATTATTTGCAAAATTACCACATGTCAGGTGACAGAAACCCCCGACATCGCAATAACCAATAGTAGACCGCTCATGGGTGGTAAAAAGAATCATACCTTTTACATTTATCTGCACATAACAATATATAATCTGCTTTACCAGTGTCGGTGCAATGTGGGGGAATGTTATCATGTCACATGCGGTAATTTGTTTTATTCGGCGTCGATTCCTCTAATTGTAGGGCGTCTACACATTTGCGAGAGACTAGCTGAACTGAAAGGCACCTTACTTTTGACGAGGTTGCAGTGTCGGAACACGTGTCTAGCACTGTATAAGTGCCATAACAGAACTCATAATAGGCTCAAGATATGTTATCAGATTATTTTTCATTTGAGCGAGATCTAAAGAAACAGTAGAATGTAAAATAAACAACAACCAAACTAACAAATTGTCGAAATGTGGAAGAAACTAGCGAACAAACTCACAAATTGTAAGGGCATGTGATCGAAAGTCTGAAGTGTGTCATGGATCATCCATGGATACATTGTTGTAATGACTAATAGCTTTAAAAAATAAGCTAGTTCTGGGAGATGTGGGTGATGTAGGATGTTAATTAGCAGTAAGTTTGTTTTTCAAATTTCAAAAAGTCCATTTCCGTTTTAGTAAATAATCATGGCTTAAGACTTTTCTTTTGTTCCGAAAAATTACGCCATATATCTAATCCTCTTCATTTTATTTCATATGATAAACGATGTAACTAGAAATCAGTTAGTTTTACAATCTCATAATACCATTGATTTCCATTTTGGAAATCTTGTATTCTATATGGTATTTGTGGAAATTCAACAACACCAGTAGTTTTATTTAGTCAACCTTCTTTGAAGAAAATATTTCTACACATACATCGTTTTTTGTACTATCTACTTGTTTCCATTCAATTCGCTATTTCATTGTGTCGCCGATGTACTAACTTTCAATTTATCCTTCTTGTTTCTTAATTTTCAACCCAACCAAAATACATGTATTCTACTCTTGTCGTAACACTGAAATCTAGGCCGGCCGTCAGATTTTTCGATATGCTGTTCCTTCTAAACACTTTTATTAATCTCTATTGTCCAATAATACAGTTTTTTTTTTGCTCGATGAGTATGAGGTTTTTACCATATTCTTGATTCACACAATCTGACATTTTCGTGGGTCTACCTTCCTCAAGGCACAGAGTGGTCAAGTTGACTGCTACCCAGCTAGCCAAATGCAGTCAGTCAAACATTATTTGGCCTATTAAGTTGAAAGCAATTCCGCCACTCCAGGCTCTGAAGAGGAAGAACCCGCCAAAACGTCAGCTTGTGTGAATCAAAAGCGCCATAAAAATCTCGTACTTACCCAGCAAAAAAACTGAATCAGGCTACATTTTACTGTTTTGCTGCTTTTTTTCATCAATAGGATGTACATGAGATTTTCTTTTAGTGTTTTAACATTATCTTCATCAGATAACTCAAACCTCATTCATTCTTGGCTCTAAATTTGTAAAGAGCATGTTTTAGTTAATGTTATTATAAGCTGGATACCTAACATTATTCTCACGGATCGTTTTCACTCCACTATAATTTTCTTTTGAGTGGTGCATTATTCGCTGGACAAGTTTTTTTTGTGTCTCGAGATAGCCGTGCCAGGGCGTTACGACGTCGTTACCACAAGCACTCGCCGGTCATTGTGAATCGGAGTGAAGTACGTTCACTTACGACTAGATCTTTTCCGGGGCAGTAGAGGCACCCTGAAATAGATTTGGTCCATATTAAGCTCCGATATCTCTAACCAAGGACAGCTTCCCATGCGTACACCACAATTCGACATCAGGATCGCTTTTTTCGCCTTCAGTTGAAAAACCACTGGGCGGATGTGTTGTCACGCCGATTTTATCGTGATTTTCATTTTCACTTTCACTGAGTGAAATATCTTGAGCAGAGGAAAGTAGGCCTTTGACGATGAACTACACATTTGGACCATAAAGTAGTAAGCAATGTCGTCGCGATAAGAGAGTTAATATACATCGTCAAAGTCATCGTAATCAAAATATGATATAAATTAGCGGATAGATATTTCCAATTTAGAAGTCTCTAAAAATGGAGAGCATCTGATTATATTTGACTGAATTGATGTGCATAAGTCGCATCAGAATCTATGATTACTGGTCGAATTATTCCAGATACTGTTAGACAAAGTGTATTTATTATTATGTGTATGACAAAGGACATCCAATAGGAAAAGAGCAGCATTGATCAGTCTTTCAGGAATGCGCGATGAATCAGATTTCAACAACCATCGCTGGAGGTGATCAAATGAAGACCTGACCTGTACATACCGATGGCATTATGTCAGTAATACTGATCTCTGAGCAAGTTTGACACTGGTTTCTCAGCTCCAAAACCATGGAAGACTTGGTGAAACCGAAGGGAGAAATAGAACAGGAAAAAAAATTCAACATTTATTGCAGGACAACCTTAATCGCTGCGCTATAAGTTCCTTTCAGTTGTGCTTAATTCAGCGCCTTGTAAACACATCAATATAGAAGATTCAAAAAGGTGGTACTCGCTTGCGATGAGGAAGCGATAGAATCGCCGCGGACATAATCGTAAGCTAAGAAATGACAATTGCGTAAATCAGTTGTTCACAAATCTCTTCGTTGTACGCTGAAATATATTGCCAGCACTCCACATTTCCATAATATATATCGGTTCGTTAGTAACATTTGTTAAGGAAAATAGAACCTATTTTGGTACTTACATGTTAGACGCAATAAATCAATGTTCGACCTCACTCGCTGCAAAAAGTTTATTGGATTGTTAGTAATCATACGAAAGCTCAAATCTCTGGCTAAAGCTGTAATAATCGGCTCTTGAAAACACCTTTTTATAAAGCTGTTTAGTCCAAAATAAAAATGTTTTCACACAATCGCGCTTTATTTCCCTTATCTCACTTATATTTCGCTAGACAAAACACCTTCTTCAGACTGCTAGTAATTTTGGATAGCACAAACCTTGAAGAACTCTGAAATGTGTTTGCTTTTTGGAAAAGCTCTTTTTGTATCGCTGTAGGGAAAAGAAAATATTTGTAATTTACACCTCTCCGTATAGAGCTATTTCTTCAGACTATTAATAATCATTCGATAGCGTAGATTTCACTAATTCCAACGCTGTGCTTATTTTCTGGAAAGAGCGTTTTATTGCAATGTAGCAGGGAAAATAAGATCGAGTTCTACGTATTTAACGAACTTGTTTACCGGACTGGGGCGGGGAGACCGATCGAAGTCCTGACGCATTAGACATGTAGGAGTGCAACATGATTTTCAAGTGGGAGTTTTATCTCTGCTTCAAAGAATCTGCATATAAAACGTTTGGCTCAGATACTACGAGATTTGCTCTTCACGTTCATTCGCTTTTCCTGCTTTCAGCGGAATATACGCATGAGAAAAATGAAAGAAGAAAAGGCGTGAAACTTGAATGCTGCAACGTTATTATTAAACTTTTTTGGAAACCGGCCACGTAAGGCTTTAGCCTGAGATTTGAGCTTTCGAATGATTACTAACACTCCTATGAAAAGTCTTTTCAGCAAATGAAGTCGAATATTCACTTATCGTTGTCTAACATATAAGTACTCCTAGTTTTGCTCGTATCAGTAATTGGGGAACAGCGTGGCCGAATGGTTGCGATGAACGGCAAGCCGCAGTGCGGATTCGATCCTCACTCCCCAACACTATCCGGTGGTCAATAACGAGAGCCCCTCCTTAGCTATTCTTGAGATTGCAAGGAGACGTTCTCGACCAGTATTCTACGGCGTTCATAAAGAATGCGAAAAAACGAATTGAATTTTAGCACTGAGATGGGAACAGTGAAAAAAACTTTGAGACGAATCAAGCAAAGTGATAAAGTGGTTAGTAAAGTAATTAGTTGTAATGCTTTAGTGAGAGGCGCCATGAACATACACATGGTCATTGTTTCGATCTCACACACTGAGCTTAAAACCTTCCATCTCTACTAAGTCAAAAGATTGGTACCAGAATTGTTACTAGGACGTAAAGTGCTCACTTATTATCAAATCGTAGGCCACCTTGAGTCACTGTATAGACTGATAATCTGATAACATGTTTTGAACCTTTCATGAGCTCTTCTAAGGCACTTATACAGTACTAGGCACGTGTTTCGCCTTTCCAGACTCGTCAGCAGCACGTACCTTTCAATAGCCGCTCCCTTGCAGGGTATTTTATTGTTTTTGAGCACTGTCTATATAAACAGTCGGAAGTAAAGATATGATTGATTCTACCAGCCATAAGTTCGTAGCTGTGTCACTCTAATGTCGGGGAATTTCGTCACTCGACATGCGGTGATTTGAATAATTCAGCTTCGATTCCTTTAATACTAGGGGTTATATACACTGCAAGGGATCGGCTGAACCGAAAGGCACGTACTATTGACGAGCGTGGAAGGACGAAACACGTGTCTAGTAGTGTATAAATGCCTTACCAAAACTCATAAAAGACTCAAAACATGTTATCAGATTATCACACTTTATTATCACAATGAGTGGTGGGCAAGCTGCGGCTCGCAGGTGTAATGGAAGGAAGCGCCCTCGGTATGGGTGAAACGCTGATGCAACTCCTGTCTGAGGTCGAGTTTTTACCTGCCACTCAGTTCTCTTAGGTATACTTCATAGCACTGCGAGAAAGCAGTAAAAACATGAGAAATCTTAGATTTTATACAAAATTATCGTTGCTTCTGAGCGAGGTCTATCCAAACAGTCGAAAGGAGCTATAAAGACTATTTATGAATCAATTTATCTTTAAGATGATTATTGGAAATGAATGCACCTCGTTCCCCTGAAGGAATTAACCACAAGTTCTTTACTCTTCAATACTTTATTGACTGAAATGCCGAAACACTTCCAGATGCTTGAGAGACTAGAAAAAAATCCTAAATCGCAGTGTTGAGGAATTGTGAGGGTAATGATACCATAAGGTAATTTTTTCATTAGAATAATCTGAATTCTTTCAGAGAATGTTATCACATGACATTTACGTATTCAGCCGTCAAAACACAAACTATGCGGTGTATAAGTTGGAAATTGTTATTTTGACAGCTTTTTTGCTATCGGTGGGATGTTCTGATTATTTTTGTTGTTAAGATTTCTATTTTCTATGAGTCTACGCAACAGGTCACCTTCCTCCATATTTCCTTCATTTACAAATCCATCAACTGCCATGGACTAATAATGTTTTGAAATCAGCTCAAAGAGGAACGAGAGTAAATTGCTCTCGTTTCCTTCATGACTATTCCTTCCTCTTGAAGTTTATCGCGTTATCCATGCGACTTCGAAAATGTTGAAGGATGAATACTTTGTTCAACAAATTATCTAGCAATGGATTCTAGAATAAAGCTATGCTCACTATATAAATCAATAATTTTCTCGCACAGTGGGAAGGGTGGAGAGCAGCGGTTGGTTGTCAGGTAGCAAGCTGACACGAGCAAGGCGTTCGTTCAATCCCTTCTTCAAAACTCGCCGGAGGACGTCTGGCTGATCATTCGGGTGTATTCTGGCTGCGTTTCCTGGAAGATTGCAAGAATAATTCTTTTCTCGACCAACATTCTACGACATTCGTATAGAAGACAAAATTCTCGAGAAGTATTGTGAGATTTTTGTAGGAAATGAATGCCGAGTCGAATGCAAGACAGCGATGACGAGATATATAGAACAAAATATCTCACATATGCATCTGATATTAATAGATGGATGCAGTTCCAATAATAACTTTGCAGCGATAACATAATTGATATTAATGGCGAATAGCTATCAGCAATGCTCCTGATTCTTAGTAAATCTAGGAAAAATAATGAAATCAATAATTTTTGCAAATATAGTTTTGCTATACGTACATTAGTTTAGTCGACACAATTATATTTTCCTTCTTGTTATTGACTTGACGTCGAATAAACTCTTTTGTTTTCTCTTATACTATTTAGGACATTTAGTAGAATTAATAATGAAGAAGAATTTGTGGACCACGGATGAGCAGTGGTAAAGGATGTATTGACTACAGCTTTATCTCTTGGCAGTTTTCGGTGTAAGTGGGAGATTCTTTACCATTAGTGAATTTTCAGCTGCTCTAATAATACGATAAGGGACTCAGCGAATTAATCTCTTAGAGGCATGCCATGCATTCAAATCCATCAAACATCGTAGAAATGACTAAATGTACAGGTAGCTTGCACAAGTATTTGATGAAGTGTACTAACGAGTGAGGTTTATCCTCCCAGAAATGTATGGTGCCAAGTTGTTACCCCAACAGTGATGGTGGATATCGTTGACTGAGGCACGGGTCAAAATCAATGAGCATAATGTCTATCCACTGCGCTATATATAACATTTGGCCTACTAGAAACTAAAAACTTCAGTTTTGCGGTTTATATTTGTTTTCATATTTTAGATTTCCGAAAGAAGCAAGACCTGTGGTCGCTGCATAGGAAATTGGCCCATGCCAGTCTCTATTATTTCTGAAATGTTGAAGTTAGTTCTCACCGTAATGAAAGCTGTCATTGCCATATCACAAATATATTGAATAATTTTGAGAAGTCAGGCTAAAAAGTCGTTTTATTTCTGCGTGCAACTCCATCGGGAATTTTAATTAAAAAGAGAATCACATTGCAATCTACATTTGCGTTGTTTATTCAAGTAAATACCCAGGCTAAGGAGTTCAGTGTTTATATTCAAACTCGGCTGATAAGTACCTAGCAACAAATTTTGTCCGCAAAGATTTTTTCCACGAACAGTTTTACAGGAAACTTTTCTTTATCCTAGCGTAGTTTTAGCCACAAAATAGCAAGTCTTCTGATGCACAAACTAACGGCTGCTTCTAGTAGGCGACTTGGAGGAATTTCAAGCTAACTTCCTGGGCTTTATAAAAAATAGCACTGCATTACCAGTCTAATGGAGAATATGCTAGGTCTTCGTTATTTGTGAACGAAACCCATATCTCAACGCATTCGTAGTAAATGTCCATAAAAATTGACTTTTTTGAATTTCGCCTCATGAATCTATTTTTCGTAACGTGTGCTTTCAACTTTGCAGCAGACTTTCCTTTTAATAACCACCCAACTGGTAAACTGCCGTACTCCATCTCCCGCAGTTTCACAATTTTGGACCATCAAACACTAAAGCATTGAATGACCTTGGTGGTGACTTCCACTATTACGCTTCCAACTTCAACAAGGAATTATTTCAAATCTTCACACACTACTAATCATCTTACGTAGGCAAGATACAAAATCGTACTGATATTATTTTCCCTAGATCGTCATTCAGAAGCCTTCATTTCACAATCTTAAAATAAACTGAATGTCTTTTACTCGATTTAGACTACTACATTTTCAGCGCTTTCAATTAATAACTCAACACTATATATGGTGACATTCCACTAATGCTACAAAATTGATTTACTGATTTCTCTCCAAGGTCCATAAAGCTACGAGTAAAGAGGCCATGGTTTCATTCGTCATTTGGGCAAATAAAGAAGGGTCTCGAAAACCACCACTTTTTCAAGATCAATACAAAAACACAAGGGCATTTGAAATGACGATTCAGCGTTGTATTATGCTCATTTTTTTCTTTTGCAAATCAATCAAAAGTTTTATTGATGCTTTTGTATTTCGAAACTACTTATACACATGAAATTTTCTCGAGATTTGAAAATGCAGAGGATCGAATAATGGTGGTTTTATTTTGTGAGAATTGTTTTTCATCAGAAAAGCACTTATTGAGGGTTTGGCGTTAGGATTTGTTTTCTCGATGATTGTGGTGGTAATTCGTGACTGGCTCCGATGACTGGTGACAATTCGGACACTTCCTGCTTTTTCTACTCGATTCTTCTCGATCACTTCGTCTCTTGTATTAGCCAATAGTCCCGTTAGTGGTTTGGTTATTTAGAACGCGGGCAGAAATGTAAATACTTCGTGTGCCTCAACTCGGCCGATCAATAGTTTTGTTTAAAGCAGCGGGCGTTGAATAAAATTACCCCCATTCAACTGGAAGCCGCACATTTGCATTGTTCATTTCTTACTTTTCAAGACGGCACTGCTAGAAACGACGATTTCATCCGGGAAATGCGGCGCAGCTCTACTGATGCTATCCTGCAGCGCTCATCAGCTGAGGATGTGAAGCAGATCATTTGGGTTCAGGAAACTCTTATAGAAGCTACTAGAAGAGAACTTGGGTTACTCTTGGAATTCAGCCAACACAGCAATCTATTGCAGCGCTTTTCGTGAAAGACACGACTTTCAATATCTAGTCATCTACCTAATTGCTAACATCAGCTGCGATTGAACCCAAATTGTAATTTTAGTGCAAGTCGTGGTGCAGCTGACTTGACTAAAAATCTTAGCGATTATCTCTAACATAATGATCGTTGTTTTGTGCATTACGATGCTCTAGTTCTTTCGCTGTGAACTGAATAGCAAGTAGTGTCGAATCCCCACTGTACTATACCTCTTGAAATGAAATTCACGATTCTTCGTCAAAAGTGCACCGAGCGTCTATAAAAGCGTATACGGTGTGCTACAAAAAGGTCATTGAAAAAGTCCTGGAAATCAGTGAAATTCCTGAAGCTCCTGAAAGTATATCAAAATCGGATTACGGACAAGAAAATCGCTATCACTGAACTTCAAAAATGAAAATTTTCCATGAAAAAAAAAATTTCGCGAGTATAACAAAGAACTTCGCATTCGTCTTATGTTGACCCACTCGGGCACATATGTAAGGTCACTAGCATTTTTTATGGGTCCAACTCATTGCTTTGTGTGAATCGATCAGAATATATCTATGACCACAAGAATGTTCTTCCTTCTATTAAAGTGAGCTATAGAGAAACGGCCGAAATATAATCAAGAGGCCGACTTCTACCAAATCTTGTTGTGAATAATGAAAACTATCTTACAAACTGTTCATTTCCAAAACCTTCTCGAGCTAGGTATATCTTCCTTAGAACGATGGCTAACGTTTCGTGACTTCTCCTGCCTCGGAGTCTAGACGTACTATAACATACGGTGTCTAATTATCCGGTTAATATTTCATTTATATAATAAAAATTTAATGCAAAAATCAGTTTAGATGTCTAGCTATTATGTAAAGCCCAACACTCAACTGCTTATGTAGGAATGATCACCGATGCCATGAGTAATGAACCTCAATCAAACTAGGAAATCAAGCTGAGATAAGATGCTATATCATTTGTTACGTCCAGACACTCTCCTTTGTATTCATTCCTGCACTCTTGAAACTTATCCAAAAGCTTCGAGGATTCCCTATCCGACGTTTTTGACTCGCGTCCCAGAGCTCTCCCTATCACCTCGCAGTCGGCTTGAACACGTAAATAAATAAACAAATGAATAATTAGTAGATATCAATAAACGGAGTTCACCTCTAAGGAAGTTTTTCACATAGCTAATTGAAGTAGTTTAGAAGAGGGCTGTATATAGAATATCTACGTCTCTCAGAATTCTTCAACCTCTTTTACCATCGTCAAAACTTTAAGTATGACATTTGACTGCAGTTATGGAGAGTATTGAATAGTTATTTAGATCCAATAGTTCCTAAGTTTTTACTGCTTTTTTGCGGTGTTATGATATTTCAAAGATAATTTTAGGAGAATTTTTGCTAACCTCTCAATTCTCTTGAGTATCTAAATAGTCTTGGGAATAAAATATCGCGATTCTGTTGAATCGTTACTCACAATTTTGTTTCTTTTCGAAATGTCGCTAATACTCCCAAATGCACAGGGACGCGAATTTTCAGTTTCAAGAAGATTCTCTATTGCAGTACGCTTTCTTTTGAATTCGTTTGCCTTTTGGAATGTTGCTAATCGCATGGTCGAAATGTTGCCACTTTAACGCCCACGCATAGAAGACCATAAGGAATGAATGGCAAGTGCTTTTTGCTCGAAATACGTCTAAACAAGACGCTGACGCTAGCGATTATGAATTTTTCAAATCGCTAACTAATCGTTTGGAAAACCGGAATTTCTTCTCGTGTTAGATGCTTTCGTCGTCGTCGTAATTCTGTTGGTTATACGTCTTCGGTACGATGTGTGTGGTGCGTCATTCAATCGATCTTTCGATACTAATTCGACCTTTTTGGTGGTGAGACGGAGGGAGACGAAGAGGAAGAGGAGGAGAAGGAGAAAGAGGAGGAGATTATAGGCTCTGTAAATACAAATGGCCAAACGATGGTCGTGTACGGATTGGCGAGGGAGGCTAGGTCGTCGGCTATGTGTCATATATATTTATGTGTGTTGTGCTGTTCTCTCTCTCTCTCTCTCTCTCTCCTCTCTTGACACAATCTTCACCTGCCCTAATGCTTTGCTATCTGCAGATTTTTATTCCTTCATCGATTAAGAATTTTTTATTTTCCAAAGGTTTGCACACTTTTGTCTAGAGAGACGACGGAATGATTTGTTAATGAATGAGCATGCGGCGGCGAGGACGACGATGACGACGACGACGACGACGGCGATGTTTGAGCTTTGCACTCCATGTATCATCCATATACACATCCACATCCGTATCCACCCATTTTCAACGAGCCAATGAATGAACGGATTATTCTCTTCCGATGATTTTCCCCTTTTTGCGAATTTTGTCAATACTAAAACCGGAGACGATAGTTTATACTAGTAGGCATCAAATATTGGAGATGATGAAGTAAACGAGCAATGATGATGGTGACAGCCGTGCACGTAGTCAACCAGTAACTTTAAGACTCAAAAGGAAAAAAAAACACGACGTAGATTTGCTGTTTAGTGTCTATTTGTGAACATTTGTACTGTGTGTATAAGTATCTGTATCCGTGTGTGTGCTGTGTATGTGTATGTATGTATGTATGTGTGTGTCTGTGTGCACATATATTGGGTGTCTGCACGTATATATTTGGTTATGTGTGCGTATGTATTAGTGCCTGTCTGTACGTGTGTCTCTGTATTAGTTTTGCGAGTTTGTATGTGCATATACGTTGATGTGTTAGTGTTAGTGTTTCTGTGTGTATATGAATATGCATATATGTCTGTGCGCGTGTGCCTGTCTATGTATGCGTTTATGTATGTGTGTATGTATTATATGTGTATGTGTGTGTGTGTGTGTGTGTGTGTGTGTGTGTGTGTGTGTGTGTGTGTGTGTGTGTGTGTGTGTGTGTGTGTGTTTTCTGCGAACTATCGCACTTCCTTTCATTCATCTAATTTTCAGACTTTCTGGTTCTGTTTTCGCTCACATTCTTCTTTCTCTTAAATCTCTTCTCATCGTTTAATTGACTCTTTCTGTCTTTGTTCTTCTCCCTTTCTCTTCTATCGACCAATACCATGTCGACGTTTTCCTTAAAAATTTCCTTTTTGCATAGGTTTCAGATGTTGCAGCCAGTTGAGCAGATATGGAGTTCTGGAATTCTGCTAAGCTGACCATCTTCGCATTGCCGATGGAGGAAAAGAGATGAGTCTGATGGTATCGGAGCTTCATTTCCGCCGCTTTATACTCACATTTCGATCGGTTCATCATCATTGTATTTTTCGGTCTATCGATATTGTCGTCATAGGTGTTTTTCATGGACGAGTGCTGTTTCAAAGCACGTCGTCACTCTAGTGGGGCGTGGTTGAACTCAGGCGATCTCTCCCACTTCGCCTATGCATTGATCATCCAGCCTGAAGCCTGAAGCCCTTGTTAGTGAATGCTCTCTAATCGGCCAGTTCATAAACAACACTCACTCCGTCTCACCTACTTTTCTCCCTCTAGTCTTGTTTGTCGTCAGCTTGCATGGGGTCTCCCTCTCACTCATATCGAATGAAGAAGCATTATCACTTTGACGACGCAATTCGAACCATACGTCGCCCCCATTTATTATTTGCTTTGTCTAAAGACTTTTTATTTAAGACCAAATCGATGTGAATTGATATGAATAGTAACTTGAAGAGTTGTCGCTGTCGTCAGTGCATTACAAATACTCATATGAAATAAGGTAGACCCACTACAAACAACCAGTTTTGCGAGAAAATACCGTCATCAACATCACCATGTGAGACGGAGTTTAGTGAGTTCAGCGACTTACAATTTTAGGAAAAAAATGAGGCTAAACGTAGGTCACGATAGACCTTACAGAGAAAGATCAGAGACTGACAAATTGGTCTCATGTGTAATACGCATGTAATCTGAGTTGCTTAAACGGAACGGATATATTCGACCCCTATAGAGATCATGGCCCCGTCAGTTTTCAAAGCATTTTTTAGATTAATTTCTTTGAATAGAAAATTACGAGAGCACGCTTAGACTTTACTTCAAAAAAACTAGTAGAACCACAACTCTACGCTTGCGTCATATTTTTTGAAAGCTCTTTGTTTAGGTGAGCTTTACATATCCACAGTAGCAGAAGCAGTTACTAGCTGGGTTTTTTTTAATGAAACCAAGTTTTTGTGTCACTGTTGCAGGATTGATGGTCCTGTACTTGACCGAACAGGACCACAAAGGTAGGTAGGAAGTAGGTAGGTAGGTAGGTAGGTAGGTAGGGCGTTGGTGCCGAGATGAGGCTTGGTGGGTGGTCTGCAATCGGCCAAATCCGCCCCTCCATTATATATCGCGCGGTCATGTGATACAACATATAATGTATTCTGGCGCCATCTGCTCTACTCAATAATGTTTCCATAATTTTCGATCGTTCTGGATTATATTTGCAGGAGCATTTTATTCCTATTCGAATCCCTCTATGTTTAATCGTTGAACTGCTACAGTCGTAGTGATCCATGTGTTTCATTCCCAAAACCAACTATCCTTAATACTCGACACAGAGAGAATAACCTAGTAATCTTCTTGATAAGCAGATGTGAAGTTGTTAATAGTAGAATTTATGGAATACAGCTGAGCACATTAAAAGATTATACAATTATGACCTACGTCTTGGCGGTATCGCCTTCTTCAGAGTACCGGAAGAGCCAGATTGACTCACATTCTACTCACTGAAATATTTCTGTAACCTTTCTTATCGACTGTCTTTGTGACTTCGATTGAAGCTATGTAATTTAATAACATATTGCAAGCCTTTCATAAGGTCTGATGTGATATCTCTAGTGTTAGACGTACGTTTCAGCTTTTATGACAAGCCTCATCAGAAGCACACTGAGATAAACAGTTGAACCGAAAAGGCTGGTGCTACTGATGAAGCTTGACAATCCCAGAAAGTGTGCTATGCTTGAAAATTCTTGAATCAACTCTATTTCAAGTACAAAAAGTTCGAAATATTGGAAGCATCCATATTTTGCATCTGCAATATGCGAAATTCGGATAGCTATCAAGCAGTGATATGTGGTGTTAAATCAAAATTTCGTCTTATATTTGCGACAAATAGTGACGGGCACCTTCTGTTAGGTGATATGCCATACTGCTGACCTCGTCTGATGATTTCTTATCGCCCTCATTCAAAAAGTTATCTTCAGATACCAAATTATCGATCGATTGATACATAAGTAATTAAACCGATGCGATGATATTTTATCACCGACACCACGTGTATGCAATGATAAGCGGAAACAGAGAGAAATCGATCAGAATTGTATATTTTTCACTGTAATTATTGCGATTGTCTTGATATGTCATGTTGCTTCCCTGACGTTATGTTTATTTAGCATGTGAATATAAATTATTCTTTGGTAATCATATTCAAGTGAATATTCACGAAATGACCTGTCATCTCACTTTGGCGACTGTCCAACGTGTCAAATTGCTATGGACAGTTGGTTCTTGTGGTCTTGCTGAAAATCCACAAGGCCAGACTGATAAGGATTTTGATAAGTCTGTGAGGAAATCTAGTGAAAATGACTGTATATATCGGGAATTGCTTTGGTCCTCTTGAAAGTTTTTTCGCAAGGCGACAAATCTGCCATTTATTTCGCAGTGGTCAGCGACTAACCTGTGAACACTCCTCTGTACAGCTATCTCACCAGATGAGAAAAAAATTTTTACAAAAATTCTTGCTCAGTTGTAATTTCTGTAAACTTCACTCTAAGAGGTTACCTTCAAAAGAACAGGTATCGAAGAGGCCGAATAAACAAACCAAGTTTTTTTTTTGTTCATCCATCCCATTTCGCAATGATCTCATGAATTTGTCCTTTGCTATACGTCATTCGGTCAATTCCTAAGTTGCTAACAGAATGACCAACTTGTCTGGATGTAAGCGAAAGTGTACGGATTCCGTCAGCTCAAAGTACAACCGGTGAGTCTTTCCGGATAAGCGGCTTTATGCTATCGTAGATCTATGAACATTGACCGCTACACTTACCAATGTCTACTCTTGTTAGGTTAATTGAACGTCGTATTTTTTTGGTATTGTGTTAGTGTCATGATGTCGAGTTTTCCGTAATTTTACAAAACATTTTTTTCCTCTTTTTTTCTAGCATTTTTTGTTGACATCAAATTTTTCTATACAAATCATGGATTGAAAATTCCGTTAGAAAACGGTTTCAGTTCTTAATTTTTCTAGTGTAAAGCATATTTGCAATACTGATGTAATTCAAACAAATGGTTCTCAAATTACAGTAGCAGGACATTTCTGAGAAAACAAGGAAATCGTGTTTGCAATGGCGTGTGAATGACAGCTGAAAAATCATTCGTTCATCTCTATTGAAGTACGAATCTCATCATCATACAAACAAAGCCGGTGGTTTGGTCTTGTTTAATTTTGACTGCACCTCGAGATCCGAATTTCTATTTAGTTATTCCCATAGATATTGATTGAATAAAAAATTTTTTTTTGAAATCCGCTTACATCGAGAATTTATAAAGTGGGTTTGAGAAAACGCAATGTTTACATCAATCATGTCGAGTAACGTACATGTATAGATTCCCATATGTACGCATACATAATTTCTAGTACGTGTATATACGGATATATATGTGTGTATATCTACACATACACGTATATACAAACGTGTATACTTGTATATATAGTCGTATGTGTGCGAGGTCAATGTTTGAACCACACTCGTACACACACAAGTAGCACCGTATACTTAATAGTGACCTCTCTTCAATGTGCACATTCAATAATTATTCATATCTTTGCACTCTCTGTAGCGCGAACACTGTCTACCTAAGACTCTCGCCACTCCACGTTCTCACTGCATCTTTTCGCTCTCCACCACATTCTCAACGTAGAGGAGGGGATAGTCGGGGGGAAGGGGGCGGAGTCGTGTGTGCTGTGTGTTTATTCACGTTTCACATGTAATTGCTGTGGCGGCGGCGGCAGCAGCAGCATCAGCAGCAGCAGCAATCCACCCTCGGTGCCACAACACGCTGGAGCGCGGGGCGCCGCTGCACCAGCACCACCCAGCAACATGATGAAGCTGGCCGGAACGATCATTCTTGACTGGTCCCCCCGGCGGCAGTCGCTCTTGTTGTTGTTTGTTGCTGCTGTTGTTGTTTGTTGTTGTTTATTGTTGCCTGATGCTGTTATTTGTTGTTGTTTATTGTTGCTTGTTGTTGTTTACTGTTCATTGTTGTTTGTTACTGTTACTGTTTTTGTCGTAATCATAGTAGAAGTAAGAGTAGATTCGCTGATCCCCTGAGTCGTTCATTGAATTTGGTTTGATTCTCCTCTCCAAGAGAAGAGCCACGTTAGATTTTCTTTGTTGTTTTTCTTGGCGAAAGAAATTAATCAAACATCGTTTTCTTTTCGGACCTAAGAGGATTTTGATCTCCGTGTGATTTTCAAAGTTTAATGCGCAATTCCGACAAGTGCAGGAAATCTTGAAGCTAAAAAATCAATAACTGTGCAGCTTTTTGATTCCTTGTAGCAAAGCAGTCGATTAATGCATAATTTCAACATTTGCTTTTTCTGCCTTGATTTCGTCTGGAAGTGCTCCCATAAGTGGTTCGTGATCTGCCTTGTTTTTTTTTCTTCTTTTTATTTTGTTTTTCCTTTCATGGTGAGACTTACATGTTCGCTTTTTATTCCTTGTATAAAATAATTATCTGAAATATAAGGGTTAAGAAAATAACGTTATTTTTTCTTTGTATGTGGGTAGTCGAAGATTTTGTCTGTGTAACAATTTCCATCCAAATTTTTTTCTCCTATTTTTTTCTTTTGTCTGAATCACGCGATGAGTCATTGTTTAACCATAGAGCTTGATGTGGGTGTGTATTTTGAAAGAAATCTCGTCTTGTGTTTCAATAACGGATCGAAAACTTGACTAAAGCAATCAATACTCGGTTAGGGTTTCTTTCGAAATTTGTTTTTTGTAACCTAGCTAGTCAATCGATCGAAGGTATTCACTGTCCTCAAATTATTGTTCTAGAAGTGGTGACATCCTGCTATTTTGAATTTTATAGATCCTTTCGTAGATTTCAGACGTTACTCACCGTTTTTCTAAACCCATTCTTATGATGCTTTTTTAGCCATGCTTTATTTCCTACAGCTTGTTTTTTTTTCTTCATTAGGGAAAATCACTTCTTATTAGGGATGCATTATGCTGAGAAATCCCTACCCCCTAGCTTGTTGTGTATTATCGGGAATGTTTCGTTTGATTGTGAAAGTAAAGTGGATTAACCACGACAATGAACATCAAAAAATTTTGAAGCTCTAACTCTCTTGAAATGAATTATTGGATAGATTCAACGTCTTGAATCTTCAAAGCAATCATTTAATGTAGCAGAAATTTGAGCAATTTTTTTTCCACGATTTCGTATAGTGCTTGAATAGAAAGAAGTTTACTTGATATCTGAGCAAAGACTTGGAAATTCGTAAGTATTTTTTTTCCTAATTATATAAAACCCTGCAAGTCTGATCATAGGTGCTTATCAATTAAGAAACATCTGCAGTGCATTGCAAGAGATTTCATGCGGAAATGAGCGTAGTCGTCTTTTTCTTGTCCGTAATCTTCAAATTTTTATGGAGGTCGCTTATAATTATATTGTATTTCTCAGGTCAATTACACTTTTTTGGACTTCTGGAGGGAGAAATCTTGAGATGAGTTCCTTATTTCGAAACGGTTATGTATCGCATTAATTGGAATCCATAGCTTCCATAGCTTGTATAGTCTGTGAGAAGTTGACTCTTAGGTTGTTACGTCAGAACCATACGTTCATTTCGGCAGTGTCGCCCGCTTCATCAGTGGCCCACGCCCCACACTAAACCATACTTTAGATCTAAAGACAGTCGATGGTATGGATTTTTATACTTATTCACTACTAGCCGCAATCCATCGATCGAAAGAATAGTGATAACACAGTATCATGTGCTGTCAACATAACTACGTCTAGCCATCTCTGCTTATAAAGTAGGGTTCAGTAAGAGGCGTGGGCTACTAATGAAGCGGGCGATACCGCCGAAACGTACGTATAGCTCTGACGTATCAACCTCGAAAAGGCTCTAAACACAGACTATGCCTTGTAATTATTATGACTCACAGACTATGCCTTGTGTAATTATTATGACTATAAATTTGATCGCTATGTGAATGTTTCATAGAAAATAAGAGAATATTGTCAATTCTAAGGGAAGGATGTAGAGGGATGCTATATGACTTGTTTTGCAGTGCTGAAAATGATTCATTTATTGGAACTACATGCGAAATCAACTAGGTTTCGAAATCTGTTGTTCTGGCGGTAGTAACTCATATTGATTTCTGCTCTCATTCCTTTTCAGCTAAACTCATTATTTTGTTGTATTTATAAGAGAAAAGCCAAGCTTATCTATGCTAAACTGATAACGTTCAAATCGGCATCAAACCGGACTGAGCCATGATGACGAGAATGAAGTCGTGACTCGTCCGGTGGTTTCAATTTCAACCCTCATCACTAACTTCCGTTTCCGTAATGAATTCATAATTTTCGTGCTGGACGTCGTTGGCTTCAAACTCTCCCGCTTTTTTTTTTCTTCGCCTGTCTATCTTTTTTCCCCCCAAAATTCTTCTTGCCTCGGTTGTTTTCTTCACATCGACATATGTGTGTGTGTGTGTGTGTGTTTCTCATACTCAGTTTCGTAAAAAGCACAATTTCGCTAAAATCGATGGCAATATCGTTTAGAAGAGGGGCTGTGTGTGTGTGTGCTGGCTGTTGGCTGCGGCATAATAAATTTTATTTTGCGTTCTCGCTCTCTATTTTATATACTCAACGGACGACGACGTTAGTTGCTGAGAAATTTACTCAATCGACTTTACTTGAGACTCGTCACTAGTTTTATCGCCTAGTTTTTATCTATCCATCCTTCAAGTTTACTTTCTCTTCAGGGAGGCATCAAGTAGTAATCTTGCTTTGTAGATAGATTATAAATAAATTTTGATAAGGATTAAAAATCAAGTCAAGAATTAACCCATTTTTCTCCCAATGTGGCGATATCACTATATTTTTTCTCATTTGTAAGAATAAAGTACTCCATTAAATTACAACGAATAATATGTGTGCAATATATCTTGATTAGATTATAACGTGTTTTCCAACTCCCCGATATAAACATATGAATAAGTAACCGGTTTTCTTTGAGTTAAAATTGTCAGTTCATATATGTTCTTTGCTCAGGACATTCTATCCAAATATTTCATATCGGTGTATTTCTGTCGTACGATAACGCTATAAAAATTTTTCAGACACATTTTTATTGTGCTGGTTTTCAAGTACACATCATTTCATCTTTAAATGGCCTTTTTCTGCGAAATGCTTTAGCAGTCAATTCTACCTAGGGAAAATACATGAGCGTGCTTGTTGATGATCTTCATGACGATGAGAAATATTGCACGAAACGGATTCCTTACGCTTAGCTCCGTCTACTCACTTGTAGAAGCCGAAAGTTACATTTTGTCTTGAACTTCCCTGACACGTGGTGCATATGTGAATCGTTTGCACGAGAAGTTGTGGATTGGATCATCGTTCACATGGCAGGATTTTCTCCTTGACTTTCCTTCATTCGGTCAAAAGCACAAGTCGCTATAAATAGTCCAGTTCTGTTCGGAAAGAGTTTCGCAAACGTATAACCAGGTTTTATTCACACATTGTTGACATTGGTTTACTGTTTCTTGAAGTTTCTTCTTGTGTAATTGTAATGTAAACTTCCCAACTTGTATTATTCTGTCGGTTTGTGACCGTACACAGCTCGATAGCCAAGGACATCCATCGCCTAGCAAATGGTGGTGGTAAATCATTGGGTAGATTTCGGAGGTATAGGTGAGAAAATTAATCAGCGAATTTTTGACCACGTGAAAATTAGTGGTACTAAGAGGTAGCTCATCCTACCAATGAAGACGGGTCTTCTACGTACTTAGGTAAACAGATGTTTGATGTTCAACTCAAAAGATAATGGACAGTCTGGATAGTTTCGAGCAGTTTGCTGCTTTGACTAGTTACTGGAAATTTGCAAGTAATGAAAGGCCCTTTCTAAAAAAGGCACAACTTTTTTTGGTGAACATCTCAAACTCATGAAGTCGAACATAATGAGGAACTTTTTCTCAAATATGATGAACTGTAAATTCTGTAAATTCTCTCAAACCACAGAGAGACAGAAAAACTCTTGTCAACTATACTATGGTGTTATGTAAGTGTTGTGATTGACCGTTCATGTAAGATCGTGGAACGGCTTATGTGTGGAGAAAGAATACACTAACCAGGTCTCATTCAGATGCCCAATTTCGGCTAGTATTTGAAGTTCCTGTGGCTAAGGATTTCGGTACAAAACTCCATAACCAATATTTTCGTCTCAAATCTCTAAACTTTTAACATTTTTCACTCCAGTGGCTTCCAAATTTTATCACTAAAGTCCATGAGCTTTAGTGTGTAAGTCATTCATCAATGCTTCATGAAAATATAATTTGAATTTTCCGGAACGAACTCATTAAATCGTCGATTTCGAAATTCATTGATCGATTGCATTTGAAGTCATGGTTTTTTCCATTTTTCACCCATTTATGCGTGTTTGACTTTTGTGAAAGAACTTATACATTATTTGCGGGTTTTGTTTTGAATCTTCAAGAGTATAAACTGGGCTAACTATAAATGTTTCACTGAAAAATATATGACAGTCTTCATAAAGATCATTCACACTTTAGTCGACCTTTAGATCAATTTTTTTCGTAGGAACAAGAATTGGTGATTCGCAATCTGATTTTAGTAGTTTTCAAAGTGTAACGTATAAATGAAGGATGGTCGTATTTTCATATCTATAGTTCAGGTATGTGAGGAACAATTACTGAAACAAATCTAGGACGAATGTGAGCGAATATATGGCAAAGCTCAATGTAGGAGACGTAGTTTAGCTCGAGCGTGATGCTATTCATTTTCATTTTATGCATACCGAGAGACGTTTTAAAATAAATAGAAAGCAAGGAGTTTAATAAATAAATCTCACTGTGCATGTGACATATCAATTCCCATTGCTGTAATGGAAAGGATATTTTCTGATGTGTAAGCGATCAGACAGGAAAGTTAGAGCTGAGAAGAAAAAAGAAATGTAAAAAATTTATTCGAGAAAACCAAGCCAGTAGGCGTGTTGTTTACAGTTTTTATATGGTGAACAATCTAAATTTCAGATGTTGATGAATTCCTTCCGAATAACACCCACGAATAACTCATATATATTTCACCTTCATATCAAACATTACTCAAACCTTTCAAAGCCTAGTTTGAATTCTAAATTATGAAGTTTCAGTTTATTTTCGTGCTACCATGTAAGGAATTACGCTTAAATTCACTTTATGAACTTTGGATTTTCTGCTTCAATGATCAGTAATGACTTTTTTCTTCAAATTTACTCTATTTATAACCAAAATAAAGGTGTCTGGAAAAAATTTTACTAGCTATTGATTGAAACTATGATGCCGTGGATATATGTGAATAATATCAAAACAACAGCTTAGTGTTTTACTTATTCGTATTGCTTTAGTCATAGTCAGCTCATTCATTCATAATCACATTCAGCTGCTGCGTGGGAACCCCACTAAGATCGGCTGGATATATGGGGGGTTCAGCAGCTAGTCACTATTGATGAAGCTGACGCAGTGATATATTTGTTTTTTAGTCGTGCCCATTTTCATATTTCCGTTACGAAACGATGGCGGCCGTCTTTCATCAATACCCGTTATTTAATAGTTGTTTTATTATATTCCTTATCTTTTAAGATCGAACAGCGTGCAGCGGCGTGCAGCCAGCCACCAGCCGTTATTCGATACGAAGAGGTTTATTTTGTTTTCGATACTGCCGCTCTCAAGCAAACATTTCTTACTTTTCGCCAATAAATGAAACATTTTTAAAGCTTTCACAATCTGAGAAAAGAATTAGATGAGGTTTTCTTTTCTGTTGTGAATTTTTTTCTACCATGAACGGCGTTCAAACGATCAAGTTTTACTGTGTTGTTACATTTTGACAGCTTTGCTCGTTTCCATTACTTCAATAACGAAAAGAAAAAGTACTTTTTTCTGCTGCTACAAGGAGCTTTTAACTGCTGGAATTTGCAACGAGATTTTTTTTCAACTCGTGTTTTTCAAAAAGTTAAAGGTGTAATCTTTGGGGAATTCTCACCGCCTATCGCTCTTATTCCTTATCTCTTTCTCTTGTTCAAACGCTTTTCTTTGTGACGTTTTCGGTGTTTTTGCTTAGGTTTCTTTCATGGACTTGGTGTATCAAAGACAGCACTTTGCTGTATGAATATCTAACGTAAACCTTGTGTCAATAGCAACACCAAACAGCAGCAGCAGCAGCAATTCGATACCTCCTCTCAGGCCTGGACCTGAATTCAATGCATTTGTTAGTTGCGATATAAATGCAATTTTGAATAGAAAGCCTCGACTAGAGGAGCAGGAGAGCAACCGACGGCTGGCGAGCATTCAAATTTCCGGGCTGACATCGGGGCGGGCCGACGACATTCAGTGACAGCTCGTGCGGGAGTTCAACGCACTCTGCGATCTTTGTTCTAATGCTCCATTTAATGCGAAAAATGGATTTTATTTCGTATGGTTTTATAATTAAGCCTAATACGTCAGTGAGCAGTTCCGCAGCCAGCTGCTATCGTTTTTGTAAACGCAATTTTGCTGAGATAGGAGCAACTCTCGGACCCTCGGGTGAGCTTCGAAGCCGTGTTCACGCTAAAGGGAAACTCACACACTATCCACGAAACCAAACGGAACCTTCGCTTTATCTTCCTTTCGACCATGTTTGAAATCTTTCATTCTTTTTTAACATGGTCACTTATTCGTATTATCAGTTTTGCTGGATTGTTTCAGTTTCTTTTTTTCCTGCATTTATTAAAAAAAGGCAGGCCATTTTTATGGATTAGAATGAAGCGATACAGAAGAAGCTCTCATGAATCTGTTTCTAGAGGTTTAGGCTAATTGCGCTGAGGTAATATGTCACAGTGTGCACTAAAGTTCAACATCAGTTTTTACCCATATCACATAATCGGACATAGAAATTTTGATAAGAACATTAGGAATTATTGAAGAAGGGGCTTTTCAAATAGTGGATTTTTTATCCGTTTTCTAAATGCATCTACCATTATTGAGAGTAGGACACTTCATTGAGAGCTGACCAAAAATGTTCTATTAAAGGTTTTACTCTTTGGTACTGTTTTGTAAGAGTATCATTTTCTTTACATTCAGACTGACACAATACATTCAACTCTTGATAAGAGATTGAAAAACTCGATGGTCAATACAGTGGAGGTTCACTTTGGTCGTCTAATATCTTCCCGCTTGAAAAATTGGTACATTTATATTTTTTTTTCATATATCAGGTGGAAAATCTCTGTATCGACCGTTATTGCAGAACTTGTGAGATGACAAAGAAAAGTTTAAACATCTATTTCATAAATAGAATGAGCTACTGCAACATTAAACCGGTAGTATTTTAAATTTGCAGCGGAATTTATCAATCGTTGACCTTGCGGGTACACAAGGTCGAAACAAGTGATGTTACTTGTCTAGGGGAAATTCGATGCCCAACATCGTTTACTGCTATGCTTCTATCAGAAACTTTTTTATTGAATTCTCGAGTTGACCCGTCATTTCGAATTTACAAGACGCTTAATTGTGTTAGGTAGAATTGTATTGCTATTGAATGTTGACCAAATGAGCTGCAGCCCGATTCTGCTGAATTTGCAATGAGTGCCAAGCTGTCGGCCAGCTGTTCCTAGGATAAGACTGGAGTAATGGGCTGCATTTGGGCTGAATTAACGGGTCGGATATTTCGGGGCTGTTTTTTTTTCTCCGTGCTGGGAATTCTGTATTTAGCGGGAGCATTACATAGAGTTCTTATCAGATATACTAAAGGTCGCAATATTCAGAGTAGGTGGCTTCTGAAAAAAGCTTAGTTTACGTTGATACCTCTTCAAAGTTAAAAAGTATGCTACCTGTGTACTTCCCGCAATTAAACTATACTTTCGAAAAAGTATGGGTTGATTAGAGGTATTCAATGTTATGGCGAAATCTATCATTACACCCTGCTGCCAGCAAAGTTTTTGTTTTTGCTAATTGGAAATTCGAAGAATTGAAGAAATTTGATTCTGGCAGTTAGTTTGGATCAATCATCAGTTGCTCCGAAATCCTATGGTTATTAACTTCATTAGTGTTATTATTGTTAATTATCCCTATTATCAATGTTGTTAAGTACTAATATCACTAATATGTTATTATTATTGTTATTATTGGTAATAGTTATTATCACATGAGCCATCATCACACCCATCACATGTAATTTACGTATCAAGCACTTCTTGCATTCGCCTTGGTCTCTTTGCACTCATCGTCCATAAAGGTCTTCGAACATTTCGCGTGTTATTTCGACTGCTTCTCGAGGATTTCGTCTTCTTTATGAATGTCGAAGAGTGCTCGTTGAGTCGATTCTCCTTGTAATTATGGAGATAACCAAGCTAAGGTGATTCCCCCATGGATTTGTAAGAGAACGTTGCCGAATGAGGCTGACCTAGCATCTTGCTTCGCGACACACTGCTTCAACGATTACTCCGCTATATCCCCCGTCTTTTGTTTCTCGAGAACAGTAGAGAGTCGACTACTAGTTTCGATCTGATGACGAGATGCTCTCATCTGTCGCGATGCCGACCGGCGACGCAGCCACTCGGCCATCCAGCCAGCCACCCAGGGTGCTCGGTATGATCGCGGCGGTTGGGTCGGTCGCAGTGGTCATGATGCCTAAGCAGCCGTGATGCTCTGCGTCTCTGTCGTACACTAGCGCGTTGCTGCGACCTCCTAATTCGCATCATTCTCAGCTAACTCTTTCTATTAGTAGCATTTGCTTTCTGCATTGCTCCACTTGAATGAGGCGTCATCACGTTTGCACACGAAGCACTGAGTCCAGAATTCTAGGCACAACTCGTGCCGTGACGCGTGACAGACGGACGGATGGACGAACGAATCAACTCGGATCGGGTCGGGTCGGGTAGGGTCGACTGGTCCGCCGAGTGTCGTCCTCGTGGTGGTAATGGTCGATGGCCGATGGTCATTAGCCGGTGCGTGTCTGGCGGTCTGCAGCTCTCACCTGATCGGCGGCGGCCAACAGCATCCACAGTGGTCGTGGTAGCCAACCGCTCGGCTGCCGGGCCGCGGCAACCACCAAGCCGACTGGCTCGCCGCCACCGAATGGACTTGGCGCCGGGCGCCGCCGCCGGCGTCCAATTGCCCTTGTGTTGTGCTGGGTGTCGCGAGCGCGCCAAATTCGTTTCAAGTACGGACCACTCGAGCGACTCCTATAACTTTTTAGCCCTGCTCTACCTGCATTCTATTTGTACTTCTACTCGAATAAAAAAAATCTAAAAGCTGAGTTCGAGGATGTTTTGGAGTTTTCCTTTGATTTTGGAGTTCTAAAGGATTGAAATCAGCTCCGTGTCAGTTTATCAGTGAACGATTACACATAAATCTGATAACATATCTCAAGCCTGTCATGAGGTCTGTTATGTTATATTTACAGTGCTAGACACGTGTGTTTCGGCAACATAGCCTCATCAGTAGCAGGGTGTATTTCGCTCCAGCCAATCCTTTGCAGGGGTATGAACCCCCTACAAATAAAGGAATCGGACGCCGGATCAACAAATCACCGCATGCCGGGTGATAAAATCGTTCGACGTTGCAGTAACCAACAGTCGATCGCTCATGGCTGATAAAACGAATTATACCTTTAGCATTCGACTGATCAAAACTGTGTAATCTACCTTTCGAAATATCGGTGTAATGTGGGGAGATTTTGTCACCTGATATGCGGTTATTTGTTATTCGGCGTCTAATGCTTTAAATGTAGGGGATTTCTCTCCCTCCAAGCGACTGTGTGAACTGAAAGGCACAGTGCTACTGATGAGGTTGAAAAGCCGAAGCACGTGTCTAGCATTATATAAGTGCTATAGGAGACCTCATGATAGGCTCAAGATTTTTTCTTCGGATTATACATTGTTTGGAGCGAGGTTTATGAAAACAGTTGAATGGAAAAAAATTCTCATAAAACTATAGCCTAATATTAGATTGGTGGAAAATTGCGGTTCATTATTGCTGAAATGCGCCGTTTGATATTGAATTATCTTCTGAAATATGGCTATATTTAGCATGGTATGTTATAAAGAATGGTGATAACACAATATCATGTGCTATCACCATAAATAATATCTCTCCATCACTGCTTTGAGTCAGTGTGGGGCGTGGGCCACTGATGAAGTGGGCGACACCGCCGAAAGCATGTACATCTCGGACGTACCAACCTCGAAAAGGCTTTGAGCATTCTCACAGGCTATATGATAGATAAATTTTATGCGCATTTCTCACTTTATGTTTTGATGTCGATGATGTACTACTTGTGTTGTCAATGATGTATTACTTGCTGTTTATTTCATATTCATTCTAGACTTTCGAAAGGAGTTCTTTTTGCCTAGTTACGGTTGCAGACTGTGAGTTCAAAAAAATGGGTTGTAAAGGAGCGGAGGCATTTTGCAATCTTAACAACGCGTTTGTTCCACGTGCTGCTGAGGTACGACAGCTCAACGGTGGTTCAAGAAGTTTCGTAAAGAAGATGCATTTCAACGATGCTTAGCGCAGTTACTTTTGCACCAACTTCATCAGAAGTTATGGGAAGGTAATCGTAAAAGCTGAACTTTTCAATGCTACGCGATATGTTGCAGAGGAACCCAATTTCGTCGATTTCATTGTCCTCGACATTTTAAGCGAATTAACAGAAGTAATTGCAGCTTCAGCGCGATCTTAGATCGCAAATACTTCTCACCAATTTGATAAATTCGATTTATGAGATATTCCTACATTTTTCACAGCTGGACTGCACTAATAGAAAGCACGAGATGCTTGGAACAATTCATCTCATCCTTCTCCACCTTTCCATTTTATCATTGGTTTGGCGATTTTTAGCTGTTTTTCAAGCCATGCGAGAATTCTCTGTGCTATTGAGAATGACTTTCGTGAACAGAATATCATTGTTAAATATCATAGGCAATTTGTATCCTCTTTACATTTTTTTCTTACATTCAGTATAGTTCGTGCAAGAAGAGTTTATTCTCAAAGTATTGGTTTTTTGCTTCTACAGTAGTATGATCTCGCGAAGGGCGTAGGGGGAGATTCCCATCACTCTTTTCTATCATTAGACAACTTGATATTCCATTATTCTACGCCTCATTCTTCTTCGTTGTGTCATCGTTCTCATTCTTTCTTCAGATGTTTATATTTGAGTCATTTCGGCAATATTTCAAACCGTACACACCTCATTCCATTGGTGACAGTTCCTGCGAAATTTGGGATGAAGTTTAACTCTACGAGATCAGAAGTCTCCCTACGATCAAGCGGAGCGACGCATGCTGTGGGAATTCCTTGAGAACACCCAGGAATGGAACTACTGAGACAGAAGATGCTGAGGTCTGTTCGATTTGCGATTATAGTTTGTGAGAATGTTTAAATCCTTTTCGAGTTTGATACGTCACTGAGGTACCAACCTCAATGAAACCTTAAACATTCTCACAGACCATAATGAATGTTTATAGCGAGGTTCAAAAACGGTCCATGAGATGAAAATGATTATGTTTGTAAATATGGATCCTCCTAGAGTTACTGAGAAAGCGCTTTTCTGTGACTGGGACGAAAATTCAGTGCGTAGAAAGAGTTTTTGAGACGTTCTTTGGTTCATTGTCGGCCTATCATTTGTTTTTTCCCCTTAATGATTCCATGCATAACTCTGAATCGTGACAATAATAACATGTCCTTGTAACACAGAAACGAAAAATAGGCTTTTTTGATGGGCCGATGGGTGTACTGTGTCCTTCTGCATCTAGCAGTTTGAGATTTATTACTGTAACTTCAATAATACGTTATTAATACTTTTATGGCGTTCGTTATGGAGGATTTTTTGCCGTGTTATTGAATAAATCTAAAAAATAATGACCTGAATTCTGATCTCTGATAGATAGTGATGTGTTTTTCATGTTTAATTCCGATAATCTACTTCTAAACGATTGTTTTTCATTCTGAGTTTTTGCGAATGAGTGTACTACATGTACTTCGTTTTTCATCTACACGCCGGCGCCAATGAAATGTCATTAGTTGTCTTTTTTCTGATTTCTCTTTGCACAGTTTTTTTTTCCTTTTCTCAATTTTTCTTTTGTAGAGGATCTCCCTGTTTATACAAGCGACCTCTTGAGATTTTTTTTTACTTCGTTTATTTTCTTATATTCTTAGCTTAGTCAACAAATTTCACTTGCGAATTTTGCATTCAAATATGATGATGACCTTTCTGTAGTTGTCGTTGTTTCATGGCGCTCTTCTCTCGTTCGGCCACCATATGTGTGTTTTTCCTTTGGTCGAATTCAATTTCGTAACGTGCCGTTTTCTTACAGATGTTTCGAGAGGAGGATGTGCAAATGTCTAGTTTACCGGTAATCGCTGGTTTTAACGGTCTTGGAAATCCCGCTAGCATACTAAATGGTGGCAGGGAGAGTAATGATGCTGGAGACACGGATCGACAATGTTCTACTGATCGGTCAATATCAGCCACATCGTCACAGAGTGGAGATGATCAACATCAGGTCGGTTATTTTGTTTGCTTTTCTTTATTCCAAGCTAAAGTCGCCCTATATGTCCTACTGAAAGCTGTTTATTCTACGAATAAGCGTATGGAATTACCAGCATCAATAGATATCATTGAGAATCGTGAGAAATCTGAGTTCGTTTCAGAAATTTCCTGAAGCTATGACTATTGATTTTGATCCTATAACATCTTATGTAGGAGGTTGGTATATTGTAGAGAAGAATCCATTGTTGATTTTCGACTTCAAGAGGAAAGAAGGATTTTTCAGCCTAGTTTACGAAGGTGTTCAAACAGCACCTCATTAGACTGAAGTGACCGTGGCTCATTGTGTTTTCATTATCTCTCATTGTAAAAAAAAGTCGGCATGCTATTGGTAATCCTGTGGCTCATTTAAAAAAATTTTTATAGTGAAGGCAAAATCAAAATTTTCGTCGCTCTCAAGTGCCTTTGTGTTCTTTCTCTTCCTGTGAGTTTTTCTATTCGTCTAACTGAAAAGTATAAATAGCAAGTAAATCACCTTCAGTTTAGTTACTGTAAAAACGTGATTTCCCCTTTTTTTGTGACAGTCAAAGTAGACGACTTTTGTCCAGTGAGTTGAACATCACTGACCTACGCATCCAGACTAATTGGCCATTTTTTGCCTTTTGTGTTTCTTCTTTTTTCTGAGTAAGGGAGGGTGTAGTGCGCAGTGGTTAGAGGTGCTGTGCAGTACACAAGTAATCGGCGATTCGATCTCGTCTCGCTCGGTCTTACGAAGCCCTCCATCTCTCCGGGTTTTGCAGAATGGATCCACTTTTGTTTGGGAGGAGAGCAGCACTGATTTGACACATCGATAGTCCACCGCGAGTGGTCGTATAAATCAGGTATTCATTCAGAAGTGTTTGATGGAATCGAATGCAATACTTATCGCACAGGGTTTATCGATGCGAAACGTTTCATCATTTTTTTTTGCAGTCGTTTCTGTCAGCAAAACTTTTTGATCTGTAATAAATTGATTGGGAAATAGACTTACTTGCTATAGAAATGTTGCTTTATCATGTGTGACCTTGCACACCTGAAAACGTGTTTCTTATTGTAGCAATGGTTGCCATCATATTTGCAAATAAGAATGTTTTAAAAGTGTTCTTATAATATTTTTCTTTCATCAACAAAAGAATATAATTCTAGTTTTTCTCTTAAATCCTGATCTGACCTTTCAATGAAAGTGATCTTTTTGTATATCTGATCGTATATCTGATAGAACAACCTCTTCATATGTATTGCTTTAAAGTATTATCAATTACTAAACGCACAGTACTGAACACTGCCATGTGATGTAGATGTAAGGGGGTTGGTTGTTTTTGTGTGATTCGCAAAAATGCTCAAAGTTCTCCCTAGGGGTTTACTTGGCGTCCTGAAACTGAACTTCTTCTGCTGCTGCAGGTGGTGGTGTGGGGGTGGTTGAACATCGTGGGATATACACAAAGTCACCAGTCGAATTATTCTATAATGCGACTTACTATACAGTACGAACCTGCTCATGGGCATCATTTAGATATCTGAAACAATCGTGATAGAATTTCCTTTGAATTGGACACCACTAACACATCGCATTTATTGGGTTTATATAGGGATGGATCGATATTCATGTGTAGTTGGCATTTTGGAACTGGTCTGTCTCTGTATGCGCACTTTTTCGCCTTGACTAGACGTTTTTACGCTATCAATTTGAATTATCCTCAATGGGTTTTTCTTTCGGAGAAATTTTCGCCTATGTAAATGACAAGTAATCGCAGCGGCGAATGAAACAGATAGGAGGAGGGGACTGTGAACAATTTGGGCTCGAAGTTTCTGTGAGATTTGAAAAAAAGAAAATGTCGACTGTGTACAGCTAGCTGTATGGGGTAAGAATGGGGACATTTCTTTTTCTTTTATCTTATAGAAAATGTCCATAGTGCAGGCTATTTGTTAATCGTGGACATAAATCTGAATCATCATTCTACATCAATAACGAATAAATGCGGCATGATTCATATTTGTGCAAACTATTTGCGGTAATAATAGATTGTATTGTGTTGAGCGTCGTTTGTGATAGCAGCATGTTTTTTTTGCATAGAGAATACTATAGCAGACTGGTGTACTATAGTAGTACGTTTTGATTTTTCATCCTTCCATTGGTCAGTTCAAAGATTTTCGTTAGTCATCATGACGTCACACTATTACATAATGATAAGTGTTCTATGCGTAGTTTCTATATGATCTCTGGTAATGTATCTATCTGTTTAGTGTACAGTAACGCGCCGAATATACATTTTGTATTTCAGATCCGATTTTCTCTTCAACCTTTACACTTTATAATTCGCATTCCTCTCGCTCATTGCTCGAATTTCGAAATATTCTATATCTATTACTTTATTTCTGATAATTTCTTCCTTTATTGACTTTCTGTTCTGGATAATTGTATAGTAGAGATAATTATGAGTTCTTCTTTGAATTATTACTTCTGTCCGAAGTTTGCTAAGGTTGGTAGACCAACCGCGTAAATTGTGTATAAATTAACTGCAAATGGCAGAAAATTTACGGCTGTATGGAGTTTTATTTTAAGTCTTATTGAAATATGTTCGGTTCTCTAAAATTTATCTAGCGTTCGAGAGATCAAAATTCAATCTAAAGAACTACGGTGCTTCAGAAGTAGAAGTACCGTTAACCATCTGCGGTAAGTTGCTTTGCTGGAACCAAGTCTATAGCTAGCTGAATAGTGAATGCAAAATTATAGATTTCTGTCAGATTTTATAAATGTCCAATCTAGATTATATTGTTTTTTTTTCTCCATTATTCGATACTCTGCTCTCCAATAATGTCTCTTATGATATATTTTTTGCTTAGATAAGTTATTCTCGATACCTATGAAGAGTGAAATTCTATGAACATGAATCTCATTGAAGTAGAATGATAATGGCAAGTTTATGAAGATTTCTGTGAATATCTAACTGGGGTTCAAATTTCCAAGTATTAAATAGGAAATCTCTTATAGTAGTTGTGATAGTATTTATCGTTGAATTTCAGGATCTGGACGATGATCCGATGAGTAGCGGTATGATGGCAAATGGATCAACGGCTGACTCCGCCCCACAGCAACAGGAAGACACACCCCTCTCACTTTTGCAGGAAGTGACCGAATTGAAAAGCAATTTCGTCTACATATCACATCAAGTGCGAAAATTTTTATATTTGCTTAGACCTTAGGGGTACGAGCAAAAACGTCTTATACAATACACACGAAGTTCAACGAATTGGAACTAATTCGTATTAAAAGTTTGATTGTGGCAGCCGGTATGCAGTATGCTTTGAAATCACAGTTATCTCCCACATTTGGTGTCCTTCAATCTGTGCCGCCGAACAATAAGCCTATATGTTCGCCCGTACGACGATAATGGCAGGGTGAGGGATAGTGCGCCGCTGTTTGTGTAGAAAACGGAGAAGGACATACGAAAAGAAAAAGAAAGGCGAAAATACGATCGCTGTTGAGTCGGACAAATTTCAAAACGTCGTATTTAATCGCATGCGTGATAGAAAGTTTCGACATTGAATTCATTTGCGCCCGAAAAGCTAATGAGGGCTGAGCTTGAATTAGTGAAAAAGGGGATGATGTATAGAATTATTTTGACTTGAACCTAAAAGTTTGCAAAGAGAAATCGATTACTAGTAGTTGAGTATCAACAAGGAATTAAACTATTTGTTCACGCTGATAGCATTCATATTGTCTCATAGATTGGATTTCCTTAACCCTTTTCGTATCGTGTAAACTCAGCGTCGCATCGAAATTAGTATTTATTTAGCGATTAGTAATCAATCATTACAAGGTGAACTGATTTTTTGAGATTGTCGATCTATTTTACGATTTATAAAGTCGGGGAAGGGTTTAGGTGAAGGGTATGACTGGTTTAAAAAAGGTTTTGAGGGGTCATAGTTACCGTGCCTATAGACATTAGTGTCCATACATTGCGTAATCGGTTAATTGTTTGGCATTCATCAATGAAAATGACATAACTGACTGCTCAATCGATTGCAACGGAATGATTTCTCTTATGAAAATATGTGATTACAAGGAAGGTGTCTCAATAAGGGCGCTCTAGAAATACTGATTTTTTCCTTCATCAAAGTTTATGAAGCGTTGAACCATCTAAGAAATAATCCCATAGGAAGCTAAGGTGTAGGCGATTGGAAACTTTATTTTACTCATCTCAATTAGTAAACAATAAGACGGATGTACTATTTACTTATGACTGGTTTTTTTGCCTTATTTCGACACTGTGACGTTATTTCGAAATTATCGTTTCCACATACAGTAAATGAGTTTCGTATACGTTGCTTTTAAGGGATTTTAACCATGGGTAGTACTTCATTTTTTTAATGAGGCCTCTGAATAGATGTGCATTTGTATAATTCTATTGGGCACATTTGGTTGATTCATCGTTGAATATCCATAATATGAATCCATGGAGTACTTATGGCACGGCATCTTTAACACTTGGAACTTCCCGATGACTTTTGAGAGTTAAGCTCCTGGTAGATACCTTATATACGTTGCTTTTTTCAGAATAGAATTGCACTCTGTGTCGAACGTTTTCTGCTATTTCATTGGCTTGAGCGGCACTTGCTATAAATTGAAAATATAGTGAAGTGAATTGAACATCATTACGAGGAAGTAGTCGGTTTACAGTGTGTACTCAGTCATTTCAGTTCACATACATATTCCCATGCGTATCTTTAGCTTTGTAAAGTTTCAACGACAACCGCCTATTTTCACTCACTTTGAGTAGGCGCAGTTCCAATTCGTTCCTATAGTAGGTACTCGAATACTGAATAAGCCAATCATACTTAGTGTCAGTTGGGAAACTGTTTTATTGTCATGCATTCTTCTTTCTCAGTCTGTACGACATAAATGGGCGTTAGTTGTTTGATTTACTGTAGTAGGGAGTGTGTGAGCCCTGGCTATCCTCCGCTTGCCGTTACGTTTCGTTCCGACTAATAAGTGTTATCGATCGAGGGTTTAAAGTATTGCAAGAAAGATAATTGACAACAGCCTCCACCACCAACTATAAACAAGATTTTCGTGCATTTAAAAGTTGTTTCAAATCGAGGGATGCGGTTTTGGCACGAGTTACCGCGAGTCTCATTAATACTAATCCAAAACAATAGGCAGAGTTTATCCGAGGCGTTTACTTTTCCTTGTTCAGGATGTTATGGTAGTCTATCAATAATAAAGCTATATACTGGATTATAATACTTGTTGCTAAACTGTCTGCGGATTTTGAAGGCTTTGAAGTTTTGAATTCTGACTTGAAAGAAGGAACTTTGTATCAAGGCAATAAAACTGAAGTTGAAAAGTAACGGCGGGCTTCGGTCAAACTCTTCAATTAAACTGGATCTTTTGCAAAAGAAATTTTACATCGCCGTACGTTGTCGAGGAGCGTAATAAAAAGTACTGAATGATTTCAAAATGTGAAGTTTAGCAGGTGGTGGTGTATACTAGGATGCCGTGAAGTTTTTGATAGGTGTAAAAAATAGAGAAACAGTTGGCGTGGTAAGAGAAAAAAAAAACATAAGGTTTTAGAATTATTCACTGGGAGACAAAATTGAACGTAACGTTCTATCGAATGAATAGGTGGCAGTCTTTCAACTTTATCTTCATATAAAGAGGCTGCAAAGACTACCAAATTAGACTTTGCTAGATACTTGTTATCAAAATCGAGGCATTTTTGATGGATTGTTCGAAGGCTAAACCTTTTCAGATGACCAGGATAATGCGTTCATTGCATGTTACTCCGTGCATGTGCGAGACATGTGGTCCAAAGCACAGCTCGTTCAGCGATGCTCGACCACGGGTCAGTTTTCGCATCGCAGCTCTACACAGGAAAAAAAGAGGAATCAGACAACTGATTTTTCAAGACTCTGCCAGTCACTGTTCTTTTCCTACCTCGTTAGATGCTAAGATAGAGCAAAAGTTATCGGTTTTTTGTAAAGTTATCTAATAGAAATGAATTTGAAGGAGGACGTCTCAAATGTGCTATCAGCGATTTTCCCTGGGGCCACACCACAACAATTGTCAAGTCTTGCAGACTTGTCCAAATTGAGTCGCACGCCTGTGCCAACTCCACAACGAATGGGATCCGGTATGTGTGAAAGTTTACTTCTCAGAAAGGATACTCTTTCCCATGTCCAGAGGCCGGTTGTCAACGAGTGGTCTTAATTCATAGTTTGGACAAAAAGTCAGACACTGGACTAATCTTGCAAGCGAGTTTTTTCTCGAGATAGAAGAAAACTATCCTCATCAGTTATAGACACTAGGCGGTTTGGCAAGCTCGTTAACATTGACTTTTCGCGAGTCTAGAGATATTTCCGTTAACATTTTTTGTTATTTTTTAACATTAAAATAAACACTGTAATTTGAAACGCGGTAATTAGCAAATAGTTATATATGTAAGTCTTAAGCATTTATTCTAATAAGCCGACTAGAGGTCCTTAATAGTTGTGTGGTAGAAATAGTAGTAGAGGGCATAGTAGCAATTCAATGGATGACGTTTCGATGATTTCGCTTTCTTCAAAACCTGGACGTAAGTAGTGTTGCCTTATCTGTCGGGTAGTCTGTAAAATATCCATGTCGAATAATCTAACGCAATGTACGTCCAGGCAGTGAATAAGGCGAAGTTGCCGAAACGTTGACCATCAAAATTGCCTCTATCACTGCTGTTACTATACATCTATCAGCAACCTTACGACGGCTAGATGAGATAAGTCCTTTAGATTCACATACATCAATTATCAATGTCGACTTTCATAGGAAGTCAGTTTTTGGAATAAGTTCTAAATAAAAATCAATAGATGCTCTTGAACAATACATAGTAATTTGCACAATAAATAAAAAAGGCTGAAGAACTACAAATGTTCAGGTTATGCGGGCCATCCAGGTGGTGGAAAAGTTCCAATGCCAATGGCAGCAGATCGAAGAGCTGTGGCAGAGTACGCTCGCGCTTACGGCGGAGCTGCGGCTGCGAAACGTTTTGGAGTTCCACCTCCAGTATCCACCTATTATCATCGAAAAGAAAGCAGTAGTGGTAATTCGTCAAATTCATTGTAACTTGATTTATTTTCCGCTATAATATCTAGAAAATTACACCGAATCAGTCTCTTAGTGTTTCGAATAGTATCTCAAATATTTGTTATTTATGTACATTAGTAGGACTAAATGAATTTAGCTGAGCTTCGATATTCAATAATCCATCGATGACAGACTTTTTGTCTATCAATCTAATCATTATTAAGCATTGTTGGCTGCGGTAACGGCATCACCAGGCCCTTCGTCTGAAGGTGAGGCTGACAGTGTTGTTCAGCAAGCTGCTTCCGAAAACAGCATTGCTGCACCATCTCAGCTTCCTTCGTCTCTTCCGAATATTAGCAATCCTATTGCACTTCAACAGGTCTAATCCATAAAATTTTTTCTCGGATGATTTTTCTTACTTCTCACGTTATTTAATTACATTTTTTGCAGCCGTCTTCTACACCAGGAGCGTTACCAACATCTCAGCCACAAGCTACATCTGCTTCGGCAGCCAACCCAGCAGCGCAGGCTGCGCCGGGAATGTTCTCACCGGCTATGGTTGATATGCTACGAATGAATGCAGCGCACGCAACGGGTTCTCCAGGTTTTTTACGAGGGCGAGGCCGAGGACGTCCGAAATTGATCGGTGGGTTCCTCATGCTAATGGAGATTTCCCGAATTTAGTCCTTTCGTCAACAAACACATGTGAAGCTGCTCATCCTTTTCAAGTACAACATAGTAGTGAACAAAAATCTCTTTAAGGTGATGAACTCGATGCTGACCTCGTTGATTATATGGTGACAGTGAAACAAGCGGATCCTCATGGTCATCTGACAGCTTCTCAAGCGCTCATCATAGCCAAACAATACATTCTCGAAAAGGTATATAGCGAACAGTAAAAGTTTTGAGTGTTTCAAAGCGTTATGAGTGGTTTCTTTTGCTGATATATTCATTAAGAATCTCTATGAAGGCTCTGAAGAGGTTTTAGAGCAGGAAAGTCGATGGTTTTCTCTGTTCTTAGGTCACTACATCAATTTTGCATTGTTTTTCTATGCATCAGAGTTTTTAGGCTCCTGGATTGCTAGAGGAGCATGGTGGTCATGTGAAGCTGAAATTGACGTGGGCAATGAAGTTAGTGTCCAGAATTGCAGAGCGACAAAAAGTGAGAACCGGTTACGAAATTGCCACCTATATACCCTGTGTTTTTTCTTGATCATTAGAAGCTTAAGTGATATTTTGTCGTAGTACCTTTTTTTTGACTGTTTTAGAGACCTCACTTAAAATGTAATATAATCTAATAGCAAATTCTTAGCCTTTGAGAGGTCTAGGTATGGCAGTCATAGTGCTAGGCGAACGTTTCGCCTTTTTGGCAAGCGTTATCAGTAGTAGCATACGTCTTGCGGTTCAACCGTTCCCGTACACTTAAGGATAAAGGCGCCGAACATGTATCCCGCCCGTCAATTGAAAAGATCACTTATATTGCGCTAATTTACAATCAATTGTTAATTTATGGTAAAGCACATTGGCAGTACCTTTCCAATTGACTGTTTTTGAGACCTCGCTTGAATTCAATATGATCTGATAGCATATTGAATCGAAAAGCATGTCCTATCGCTGAGGCTTGCGAGAAAGCAAATGTACATTCAGCACTAGAAGTGTCTAACGAGACCTCTTAAGCTTTAAAATATGATATCAGGTGTTTTGTCGATTTTTCTTCACGAGTTTCCGCAAAGTAGTTTACACCTTGGTTGTTAATTATTGTTGACAATGATGTCTCCATAATGCAATCCACTTATCTAGGAGATGGAATTAGGACTGCCAGCTGGTAGTCTGTCGAACATGGGACGGCATCAACTAAACAGCTTAAACAACTCGTTAACTGGTGGTGGTTTTATGGCTGATATGATGACACAGAACATCCTCAGTCATCATATGATGATGAATATGAACTCGCAGATCAAGCAGGAAATTCCGAACACTGAAGAGCCGAAAGAGGATGTTCAACCCACAGGTAGTAAAAAGCAGCTGTTTTTCAAGTCGTCTAGTTTATGTTTAACTCAACAAAAGAACGATCAGCCCTATAACGTTACCTCACTTTCATATCCAACAATTTATGAGTTATCAGTTAACCAAGAGAACTGAGGTTGTAAACTAAATATTGTCTCTTTCCACTCGTTGCAATGTTCAAGTCAAAATTATTTGAAATTTGTCGCATCAGCAGATTCATAAATAATGACGAACATGAAGGAATACTCAATATGATTGACTCTCATCATTGATATTCATCTATCTACTTGATCCGTCATTACATTTTATCGTACGAATTCCATCACACTTCTAGCATTCGGTTCGTTTTCTTCGCATCCATCCTTCTCTAAAGGTCGCATATTTCACGTGTTGCTTCGACTGCTACATATGGAATTCGACCTCCTTCGTGATTGTCGTAGAATGCTGGCTAAGACAGTTCCTCCTGCAGTCTCGGAGGTGGCCGAGCTAAGGCGTTCCTAGGCGTTCAGTTGATTGATTGCAAGGAACTGTTAGGGAGGAGATCGAACTAAAAGTTGCCTTCTTGACATCCTCCATCACTAGTCGCTCCGCCATCGCCTTCCGACTATCGCCGTCATATTCAAAAATTCCATGATTCAGTAATATCTTTTCTTTGTCATCACGCGAAAAAATTTTATTATATCATTTCATGCTAATAGTGAATATCAAAGTTTACCAAAAATCAACTAAAATGCGTTCCTATATTATTTGACATGTTATTCCTCAAATAAATATTTTCCATTCTTGTTAGTTGACAATGTCCTTAATCATTGATCGCTGTATAACTTTTGAAGTTTTGGTTTTGATGTACTTGTTTGATTACAGTTGGCGCACCTGAAATACTAAGCATCAAGGAACTCAATCTTCCAGTTTCTCAATAACTTGTTTGGCGGCTCCGATGAAAACTCAGGTCTGATTGAAGGTGAACTACCTACAGAAAATGATCAGGAAATGAACCTTGCCAATGCTGCAAACTGAACTTTCAGTATCAGCAGTAGTGGTCGAGATAGGAGTAGAAATTTTTATGCTTTCATGCTAATCATCTTCCCAATAATTGTCGAGCGCATTTTGCGCATGTTTCAAATGATGAGTGTTTCACAGTTATCAAGATTGTGTTACGACCTAAGCGCTTTATGGCGTTTTTCAATTTGTTTTCTGTGTCTTTTCTTTGAGCGGTATCGTTTTAAAACTGTATATTCTTGTTTCTCCTTACGTGTTTCTTCCTCGATGTCTCCCACATCTTCTCTAAATGTGCTATATAAGCAGTTCGTCGCTTGGATTTCTCTCGTTTTTCTTTTTCTCTGTTCGTAGATTACGAAGACTGATCCACCTCCACCGTCGTCGTCGTCGCCGCGTTGGTGTCAGATCTTCTATTACAGTATTGTTCTCTATATTAAACACTATGTTCTTTCCTCAAATCGTTCATGCTTCATGTTTTCACCGTTTTTTTTTGCGATGATTAGATCACCCCTAGTGACTAGCTCAATTGAGACAAGAAAATGGTGTAAAAATGATGTAAAATCGTACTAGTTGACGGTTTTGCGTGAGCTCGTGCTAGTGGCATTGCCCCGTATTTTGTCTTCCACTCTTTTGGCTTTATTTAATCTCATTATTTGATTATAACCAAACCAATACTTATTATTACTTCAGTTGTTTGTGTTTTTCATTCTCATTCGTTTAATTCGCCTACGTTTACATTCAGAAGTTCAAGCTCTGCGATGCCCAGTTTTATTGTACGTTTTTTTTTCATTTATATATTTTCCATTATTTTTCAGTTGTTTCGAAACACATCATCACTTCACCTCTCTATCTCTCCATCTCTATATCTCCAGTTACGTGCAATAAACACACTTAGTGTACTGTTGGATGTATGAACACACTTCATTAAACATTCATTATACGACTTTTTATTTGTTTTTTCCATTTTTTTTTCAAAATAATGGAGAGCTTTTCACACTAACGAGCAGCGCAATTATAACTCTTCTGGCAAATCTAGGGTAATACTACTTTTTCAATGTAACCCATGGAAGAAGTAGTCTTTTGTGAACACTTAACGTTCATAGAAAGCTGATGCTGAGCCTCTGCGCCGTCTTTCATTCTGAAAAGTTACACTGTGGTCTATGGAGAATCGGTGAGTTACATGATTTGCAAGTGATATTGATGCTATTACCGGTGTTCATGGAGGAAAGCGCTTTTAGACCGTTCTTCTACCTAGATTAGGCATGATATTGCGTGATTATTGTACTAGAAACCCATGATGGCGACGTATTTCTGGTCGTCAGATTTTCAGCGGTCAGTTTATGGCACCATTTTTTGAAATGGTTTTTTTGTTTGGGAACTGATAACTTTAACGAAGACAGCTGAGGATGATTTGGAATATACCATTCAAAACTGCTCAGTGATAGAATGAACAAAGTAAACTATAAAGAGAAGTCTATCTTGATAGAGCATCAACACAACGAGGGTTTTTCGATATATTCAGAAGTGCTGATTCAGCCGTCTTGAGTTTTTGTCGGGCCTTTGGTTTACGTACGGTTTCGGCGATTTCGCTCGCCTCGTGGACTCACACCCCCTACTAGTAACTCGATAAAGAGTTGGAAAGAGGAGGCGCAAAACGATAAGACCTGGCAAAGTAAGATCTTGCCTTGGTCTTTCTTTGTGTTTTCGAGGAAAAATGTTTTTCTCATTTTTTCTGGTTGTCTAGTAGTGAGCCTTTGTTGTAATCACAGTCGGCGTATGGTTGGACACCTAGCAACAGTGATGATGTGACTTGCTTTGAGACAGGTTTCAGATGATAAGCCACCTTTAGCTCATATACAAGGTTGGCTGTTGCCTTTGTGGTGTTCCCAGTGTTATTCGCATGTGTGTTGTGATTGACTGAATGCAGACTAAATCCTGTTATCTTCATCAGTATGCATATTTTCAAAAATTTAAGGATTATTTCTTGAGAACTAATTTCTTTCGAACTTGGGATCACCGATCCTTTTAAGTTCTTTATAGATGATTAAGCAATGCAACAAGGTTGCTAGGAGAACTTCCATCGGCCATCGCTGCGACATCCTCTTCAGAGCCGGTGATTCGAGTCGATCATCCGTAGTCGTTCAGCGTTGCTGCGACAAGAGATAATCTCCATCAACGCTAGTTAGCACAACAATCATCCTGTATGTAACGGCATCGTCGAGTAAGGCTCTTCATTCAAGCGGTGCTTCATTGAAGAATATTTGACTTGAACGACAACGCACACATAAAGAGCACAACGTGGACGAACTGCTGTGGATGATCGACGTGAATCATCGCCACTCCAAAATATGAAGGCGTCGAAACATTTGCCGAATGAAGTTTTTACAACAACCTCGTGGTAAAAACGTGATCATCGAAGGAAAAGCTCTCCTTATCATTTCGAAATTTCGAAAACGGTAAGCGGAGTGTGCAAATGACGTATGAAAATTAAGATTTCCAATATTCTTTATTTCATATCATTCATGGATATAAGTTGTAGTACTCACGAATTTCGCCGTATATTTCATACCAATATTTTTCGATTACAGTTTGCACTCAATTCAAGTTATTACAGCGAAAATCATGAAAAGAAGAAAATGACGAAACAAGCATAAGGTGTGAAGAATGGGTCGCATACGACCAGGTGTCAACGGCGACGATCATATGAAAAATAATCCAGCAAATAACTCACAAGAGTTCAGTTTGCGGAATATTAGGCCTGAGTAGAGCTGCCGTTATAGAGTCACTCTATGAGCTCTGCGCTCTATCCGTTCCGGAAGTCAAAAATCGTGGACTTTCTGTAACCCAGAATTGACCGGAAAGGAAGAAGGTCGCTAAAAAGTCAGTTCTTTTGTTATTTGACGGTAGTGTTGGTGAGTTTCTTGTTCCTAGCAAATGTAAGCATTCAATAAGTCTTCTTCCATCCTAAGGACGCTGTTATAGCTGAGAATTATTGCCAACTAATCGACAATATGTGCCACAAATTGCAATGCTTACTAGCGATTTCGGTTCACCGAATAAGGCTACCTTTCCTACAAAGCGTGCACCAAGTGCATGTTCTGCAGAACCCAAGGAATTTTGGAACACCAATCGCCGTTTCATCTGAATAATACACCAGATCTATCTATGTCGAAATAGCATTTCTTCAACCCTTTCCTTGTGGGCTTTTTTTACGATTAAAAAATAATTTTACTTTTCGTTTTGAGCGTCTACTTAGGACCACAGCTCAAATCTCAATATGTCAGAAAACCCATATTTGAACCACGTAAGTCATGTGGTCTGTTGAAAAAGGGCTGATTTATAGAGCCCGATACACGTGTTTCGAACTTGCGGTCTCGTCAGTCGGGCAGTTACCCTTTCTCGTTTTTACCAATCCTCTGTGGGTACTCCAGTCTCCGAACTAAGAGTTAGCGATGACGAACATTTTTCACTGTAAATCCAGTGAAATTACCACTTAATAGAGAGTGTTGTGCACTCGACCGTTCTTGGCTATTATACTAATATATCATATCATTCGTTTCGAGTGTTTTCTTAAGACCACAGCTCAAATTTCAATATGCCAGAAAATCATTTTGGAAAATAATTTTCCCACAACTAAAAGAATTGGAGGGTTGTATACATGATAAATTGTTGAAAAAAAAACTTTGTTATATCATTATAGAGTATCAGTGATATCTGTGGTAATAGTTCCTATATGTTAGTGCAGTTCATATTACAAACACGTAAGTGTTAGAATTTGTAAGTGTATTGCAACTTATGCTGCGTCGCTCTAAGTATTACGTCCTCTATACGATAAATGTGATTCGCCATAACAATTAGGATTGAAATGATAGCCGATTACCGCTCGAATTTTGCGACCAATGAACTTGTCCGAGAAGGGATTTTTGCGTATATTTTCAAAGCGAGATAGATCTTTTTCCTGACCGACCCGTATGAGAACGTCTTTATTTTTAAGTTCTCAGTTGACTGCAAAGTCTGTTAAGAACTTTATATGACGAGATCGGTCAATGAGTAGCGTTATTGTCTACACTAGTTGTGACCTTGCTTGAGCTTTCACTTTGCGATTGAACATTACGGATTTTAAAGTGGAATTTGAACGTGATTTTCAGGGCAAAATTTCAAACGGACGGCATAGAAGGACCTTATGCAAAGTAAAAGTTGGTTTCTGTAACTTTAAAACGGACAGTGGACGACACTTAACGCAATTCTTCGTTCGAATTTCAAGTCTTTATCATTTGGGGTGTCATGGACTAAAGTATGGGTGTGACGCGGGCTCAAATACCGCCTGTGGCTGAGTTTTTTGCTTACCATTCAGTTCTCTTTGTTGCATATCTGGAACATTATATACTGCGAAAAAGCTGTCGAAATTAAGTAATTTCAAGAATTACATATCCACAATGGCTGTCAGCTTAACTGGTGTTTGGTGCGATAGGGGCTTCCCCGACCAAACCTGTTAAGGGTTGCCTGCTGATATCTACGATAAGATATGTAGAAGAAAGAGTAGTAGCAAGGTGGTGGCCTCAGTGGTGTAGTGCCAGCGCGCGATCCGGTATAGGTGAAATACGGGTTCAAATCTCGTCTAAGGTACGTCTGAGGTTTTCCAATTTTTGCTTACCACCAATTTTCTTAGGTGCATAGAATGCAGTATTTAGTCGATTTCAGTAAACGCCTAAAATTGGTATGAACATTGGGCCAACTGAAGCGTGATGTTGTTGGGCATTGAATTTGAAAGCTGAATATTGAACATCTCTTAAATATAATATTTCATTAGAAGTAGGGTTTTTTTCGTAGACTGACAACAATTGCTCATTGTGTAGAGGACCTAAAAGTAATGTTTCACATGTGACTCATACAGTTCGAGTTTCAACTGGCTAAAAGATTCATTATTCATTGTGATCATAGTAGCACCTTGTGTACTTGAGCAGTGAACTATTAGAAGTGCTTGGTTGACCTTTCTAATCGTTCAGTTGTTGTTAGTGGTGCTGGTGTGCAGCCGTTCTGAGGGACAGATGGTGTAGAAAATTTCGATAATAAAGCCACATGTAAAGTGTGTTGCGAATCGTGGCAGATGTTCGACCGGACTGCAGACAATGGGATTATTTTATGGTGATTTCTAAGACAATTTAGTCATTTAATGTGAGTGTTGTGTCAGGGGTGAAGATTGTGATGACAACAAACATGCTTATGAACTTTGAAGATTCCTTGAAATAGCACCCTTCCATTAACTTCGAAGCAAATTCGGTCGCACTTTCGAGAAGGAAGTAAGAAAGCATTCAAATTTCTTTAGTGCATCCCATTTTCTTGAATATGTAGAATGGCGCTCTTCTACTAAGGATATTTGGGCCGATTCCGAAGGAGCCATCTATGAAAGGATGTCACATACACTCTGTAAGTGTACTAAACTCAATGATTTCTGTGTCAAGCTTCATGAGTGCTAAAATCTGAGGCGTAGTTCATCAGATACTTTGAATCTAGAGACTCATGTTGCTTATGCACTGCGTGGATCGAAAAGATAGTATAGCAAAATGAATTATTTTGCTGTTACTGTCTTATAAAATAACCAAGGTCAAAAAACTGAACCTTGGCTTTTTAAAAAGGCGCCTTTGAAGTTCTTCAAGATCAAAGTCGCTAAAGTTTGTGAAAATGGCAGGCTCGTTATGGCCTTACTGGTTCACAGACATGAACTTCATCACGATTCTAGAATGTGCATTAATTATTATCAGAGTTCTCATTCATAATTCCTCGCTCAGATCATGCATAGTTATAAAATCGTTACAAGCTTAGATGGTGTGGGGAATGTAATCATGAAGCCATGACGGCAACCACTCATTCATTCAGGAATCTATGCTAGATTTGCACTTGATGGATGATGGATGTCATTGTTAGCACGGAACGTCACCAATATGTCAAATATGTTGGATATTTAAGATTTGAATCACTTATAAATAACGAGATAACACTATCAGTTGGTCGGAACGAAGCCTAATAATAACATTGTGATAAGGTTTTGTCACTCGTTAACCCTGGATTATAGTCGTAGATTCACTATCGCTAATCAATGTTTTGTAAGAAAGGTGTAAAGGAGTACTGAGTTAATCGATTTCTTGGAGATGCGCCATGTAATCTCTCAAACATGATAGCCATAAGTCATAAGTTGATAGCCATAACATAGGTTATTCGTCCTTTATAACATGTTGGAGATGACTAACAATATATTTAGAAAGTGTTTCGTCTTCCCACACAATTCAGATGCCAATTTTTCATTTGAGCTTGGGTATGAAAAGCGTGCCTTGTTAAGGTGATTGATCTTACTAATGACCACGTGGGTATTGCAAAGCACATCTTATCATTGTGCTATACGATTTCTTGGGAAAACTTCGCTAATCTTAGTCGATGAAATATAAGATAGTGGTCTACGGCTGAAATGGCTTAGAATTTCGAAGGATTGTGAAGTCATATGAGGAAGACAATCGAAAGAACTGCCCATTATTTGCAGGCAGAAAGCAGAGTTGCTTAGAACTTTAGTGTGGCGCGAAAAGCGAGAAACCAAAAGCGTCCGTGTCGATTATGATAAAAAACGTCTTGATAGAGAGCGTATTTTTTTTTTGAGCAGGTAATTGAAATCTAGTCATGTGATTTGGAGTCTACTTACTTACAATAATTGTTATTTAGCATTATTTAACCATTGTACTGGTAAAAGCGGAAAGAAATGAGTGATTAATGAATAAGTCGATAAGTCACTCATTATATATAAGAAAAAGCAGGCTCGTATATTAATTAGTGAGTGAAAAAGTGTTTAGATTAATTTGGAAAAGTAAAGTCTGTGGTATTCAGTTTATGAATTTTTTAGCCGCATCATAGTCAGTTATACCAATCTAAGATTGTCGCTGAATGCTTGCTGTTAATGGCTAAAGTGTCTGATGTCAGTTAAGTCCATGAATTTGCTAATAAATTCAAGCTTCATCTCATGTTGGCAGAGAGGCAACGATACAGTGCTGAATTGGCACCTTGATGGTAATCTTAATCAAACGGCCTTTTGATTTCGATTTAGTCATTCACATTGCTATAACATCAGAATTACAACTGACCACGCCAACGACTACCGTCTCTTTACTCACAAACATATGAATTTGAAGAAGGAGACAGTAAGTAAGAGTTGGAACTAGGCGTCTATGAATGAGCATCGCTAGGTAACAGCAATTCAAATTACTTGATAGTCGTAGACGTTTTATGATGCACTTGGTTCACCTTCATTCAAATTCGTTATTTTCGGTAATTTGAATTTGGTAAAGAAGGAAATAAAAAAGTGCTAGAGGCAACACACAACAGTTAAACTAAGAGTAAACCAGAGTTGAGGACGAGATGTTCAGGATCTCGGAGAGAATTTATGTGCAAATTACTTGCGCTGATTTGAGTTTAATCTGTTTAATTCCATAGGTGTTTTTGATTTATGGAGAGGTCTTGAAATCTTGGTTGATACCTACTCCACGTTAATGAGCCTACCAAATGGCCACTGAGATGCCGATCTCTAAAGATATGCACGGCTGGAATCAAAATTTGCTTCAAGAAAACTTGAATGTGTTGATTACGGCAGGTCTATAACTTCCAAAAGAATCCTGAGGCATAATTGAACCTCGGAACCTCAGGTGGGCTTTGAATCGGCGTTACCACTCCCTAGGCACGTATTATCCACTATAGCAGCCTGACCTTTCCCTTGCCTTTCTCTGAGTCATATTTTAATCCTATTGGAGCCATCAGCATTTACCCTTTTACGGTAATTATTCGGCAGCAAATGAGCATTGAACCGAGTTAACAAGTTAAAGCACGAAATCAGATTGTTTTGACTTAGCGTCAATGTTTAATCCGAAGTAATTAGTACTTGGTTAAGAGAATGGTTAAGTAGAGGCCTCGATGATGAAGTGTATGACACCTGAGCCCTCGGAAGAAGTAATCACAAGTTTGAAGCCCAGCTGAAATACCGGATTTTTTCGTGTATCAGCATTCATAAGGGTATATCTCACATTGTACCTTATTATCATATCAGTAATCAGGGAAATAAATCCAAATTATTCACAACAGTACAAAATGCTGAATGGTCACTTACCTGATGGGTAGCGGTGACGTAAAACCGGCACTGCTGTGAAATCCATTCTAAGGATACCGTGATGCACAGCGCTGAGAAGCCATAAAAGAGTTAGATATCAAATAAATCAGTTGTATCTTTCTTACTCATTTGAAGTGTTGAGTTTGAAAAAAATAGGTCTAGCTATCTGGTAGCTCATGAATGTGGGTAAACGGCAAACAAATGAATACAAACATGTTTGCTATTATAGACTTATATAACCGAAAATCCAACAGTGACTGCTGAACTTGTAGATCAGAACCGGAGTTTCGTGTACAGTTTGAATTTGAGAGCTTTTGTTTGAAGACAGAGTTTTGGACCCAATACTTCTGCTCTTCACTGTTGAGCTTGTAGGTATACGTCAGGGATATAATCGTCAGTTAGATCCAGCAGCTGATTCGATGCTACACTCCATTTGGTATACTCTTGGGACCATGCTCCATCAAACTAAGTTCAGGTGAGTGGTAGCCCAATCGTGGCGACACTGCTCATTGAGCGAATACTCAATTCTTGGCTCCAGATCACCAAGCTTCACATCTTTCCGAGTTCAGAGAATTAGTACCACAGACTACCAGATCTGAAACCACCTCACTTCTTTCAATCCATGTGGGAAAACTCTAACACAGTTACCTCAGAACTGCTGAAAGAATCAACGCGAAGAATATTCAATGACATCAGTGAAATACACGGAAAAAATCCTCAAACATCACTCGAGTCGGCACGAAAAAGGTTTCAAAGACCTTTGGGGATGACGTGAATATCTATTCACTTTCGGCCAAAAGGTCGTTGGGTTCTGGTGTGGTATAGTGTGCCATTGACTGGCCTTTCGGGCAAAGATGCTGAACTCATCAGTTTTGGCAACCTTGCCGTGGTTGAGTACCCACTTTTTGATTCGGCAACTGGAAAATTGGTCCGGTCAACTCTATGGGATGGGAGAGTTTTGCATTATCTTGTATGTACACGCTTTGAGGCCCACTGCAATTCAAGAAAGGAGATTCTGATCTGTTCTTTGTCAGAAGGATTACCTATCCAGGTCCTCATAGAACGTACTTGAGTACACTTACAGATTTTACTGTGCACGTCAGTTGCCTAAAACCTCCAATTAGGAGCCGCAAGCAATTAGAAATTGTTTTCATACCGCCTTCGGTAAAAAAAGCGCAAAATTTTTGAGAAGCGACTCATAAGAATACTGAAATTTCAAGACACAGTTCAGCAAGCTACATTTAGGCAGCACTGAACGATGAAAACAAACAGCTTCTTACAAAAAAAATGGTTCTTTCCGTGTCGCTCAAGCGATCAAAGACCATTGAAGTCATGTAACTAGGGGCACGGATGAGTGAACTTTAGTGATATCAGCTGGAGTCATTCATTAATTGATAGAATTACAAGTGATCGATATATCAATTCTGGAGAAAAGTATTTATGAATGAAGCTGTTAAATATTCGAATTGTAATATCTGCAGTGTTTTCTGCCAGCATAATACTACTTACATGCTACTGTACTTATTGTGACTTTTGCTAATCAACAGCGATCGCGTTTCGCATAAGCCTTCGCTAAGCGGCTGGTCGAATTCAATATTGGAGAAAGAAACCAGATTATAAGTGCGTGTCATTGAGTGGGTATAGTGGAACAGTGTTGTATCCGTACATCTCATTGAATTTCTACAACGGAATCGGAATTTTCCAAATGCAAAGTTGTGGGCTGAGTGTGTTACATAATAAAAGAAAGCAGAGGTAAAGGAGAATTCTTAAGAGGATTGAAAGATTGCTCAAGAGTTGAGTGACTATGAAGAATCTATCGAATTTGCGTGTTTCTTTGGCTTCCACTCAAATATTTCACTTTGTGAATGTTACTGAATGTTGTTTAAGTTAATTTCTCTCCGGGACTTCAAAGGATAGGAAATTATCCATAAGATAAATCTTTCAAGAGAGGAGACAAAATGTGTCACTACATGGCATCTCTAACCACTATGCCCCTAAGTCCTACAATTTTAAGATTTATGGTTAGATAATATGAGCAAAAGGGGATCTGGTGTGAGATCAATTTGAATCAAACGGACTCAGTTGAGCTTGAGTGACCTAGCCTGAATCAGATGAACTCTCAGTAGATCATTGAACAACAATTCGAGTTTCATTTTGCAGTTACTCAGCGAAAAAAACAAAAAACAATGGGATAAAGTGATTTACGTTTATTGCGTAAGTAAACAGGACTATGGTCACCGGGCAGTGATCTATCCCTGTATTTTCTAACTGGCTTTGATTTATCAAAAATCGCTTTTTTATTGCTCACTATGGAACAGCAAAGACGTCAATGATGACTGGGATGCCGCAATTATGGGATTACAATGCTCGCTTTCTTGTTCAAGATTACAGCATTGCTGTCAAAAATTACGTTTTTGAGTTACAGATTTTTGCGACAAAAATATTACTAAAACTAGTGTAAAACTGGCGGAGGACGATTACGTTTTGATTTTATACGGCTCTTTTTTTTAAAACTGTAATGAGTGATTCGAGAAGTTCTTGCAATCTGATTCGTTTCCTTGCATCTATTCTCCACGAGAGTATTTGACCATTTTTTGCGCTGATTGAGCAGTTGCTTGAGAATTTCATCACCTTCTGAGTTTCGTAAAGTGTTGACTATATTTGAAGTCTTGAGACAACCAGGCAGAAGCAATGTCACTTCGTATGGAGAGTGTGGCCTTTTTCTCCGCCAAGTGTGGCACAGATTCATGGACATCTAAAGAATGAAAGACCGTGCAAGCTACTCACCGGGGGGGGAGAAAGAAAAAGGAGGGAAGAGGGAAGGAAAGAGGGGAAGAACTAGAGGAAGAGGAGGAGAGGAAGGAGAGAAAGAGGGGAGGAAGAGAAGGAGGAAGAAGGAGAAGAGAAAGAAGGAGGAAGAGGAGAAAGGAGAGAGGGAGAAAGGAAGAAAGAAGGGGAAGGAGGAAGAAAGGAGGGAGAAAAGGAAGAAAAGGAGAGAAGAGAAAGGAGAGGAAGAGAAGGAGGAAAGAGAGGGAGAGGAGAAGGAGAAAGAGAGAAGGAGAGGAAAGGAAAAAAGAGGAAAGAAGGGAGAGAGGAGGAAGGAAGAAAGAGGAAGAGAGGAAGGGAGGAAAGGAGAAAAAGGGGGAGGGAGGAGAAGGGGAAGGAAGGGAGGAGGGGGGAGAAAGAGGGAGGAGAGAGAAAAAAAGGAGGAAAGGGAAGAAGGAAAAGGAGGAAAGGGAGAGGGAGAAGAAGGAGAGAAAGAAGAAAGGGAGGAAAAGGAGGAAGGGAGGGGAAAGGAAAGAGAAGGGGAGAGAGGGGAAGGGGGGGGGAAGGGAAAAGGGGGGAGGAGGGGAGAGGGAAGAAGAAGGAAAGGCGGGGAAAAGGTGGGGAGAGGGGGGGAGGAAAAATGGGAGGGGAGAAAGGAGAAGGGAGAGAAGAAGGAAAGGAGGGGAGGAGAGCAGTTGGAAAAAAAAAGAAGGAAGACAGGAAACACACACCACAAAGGAAACAAAAGGCCGTAGCAGTGCGTGTGTGACGGCCCCCTGCCCCCCCGCCCCGTCTGTACAACAGGCATTTTGTTAACGACCAGATAAAAACTTTGATCATGAAGGAAGCCCACTACAAAACCTAGACAACGCACGCTATCGAAGTGTTTGTAATTCTCAAAGCAGGAGATTTGGGTGATATTGGTAGAAGGATTACGTAAAGTCTGCTGGAGTTGGAAAGTGTGTTGGACACCAGTGGGGGGTGCGACAGGAGCAGGGACAAGCACTAACTTGATCAAATAGAGGAGAACTGTAATAGGGACACTAATTTCCAATGATCGATCGAACCTAAGATAAAAAGTCATGCCAAATATTACGGTGACAAAGAAATACGAACGTTTTTGAAGATGTATTCCGCTTAATTCAGCAATAACGAAAGGTCGTGATTGGACCAGAGGCTTTCTATCGGAGACGTTACTTTTAACGCATGCCTTTAATTTCCCATTGTCAATCAGACTGATGGGCGCAGAAACGACCTGGCTGTTGAAATGCTCTAACGATACGGCCTGAGATAGACTTTCACCTCAATCGCCCAAACCTCTCCGGCCTACAGACACTCAATAAAATGATAAACACCTCAACGGCCAGGCATATCATTTGGTGACTTGTATTTTTTTTTTTATGGAGACCATGCTCGCAAAACTATTCTTATGTCGTTCAAGAAGCGATTGGTGGGAAAAGTTATCGCTAACGGTTGCATAGAACGGTAAATTTAAGGATACCTCGTCCAATAAAATATGATAGACGGCTTCGTGAACCGTGCAAATGGAATAAAAAAACTCAGTCCCACTGGCTGAAGCACATTGTAGGAATATTCATTCCAACATCGCGAAACAGCTTTACTTTGGAAGATAACTCAAAATCTATCACATAAGAAAAAAATGAGCATGTAGATGCAAAAAAAGATACACGGCCTAACTAAGAGTCCGATGGCCGTTTCCTGGATGATAAGTGGAATCACCGGTCCCTGTCTGGACAAGTTTGGTATGAGTCTGACATCATGACAAATATACGCCCTATGTTTAGAAGATGCAGCTACAATCACTTCATTCAACAGTATTTTCAGCTAATTCAATAAATGGGACAATATACGCGTTAGCACAAAAAGTCGTCGCTCCTTTCCTCGTCGTCACCGTCCACGTAATTCACTGCCGATGGGACAAGTTTCCGCAGCACAGCATCTGTTATACTACGGGGTTGGAACTCCACAGGCTTCCCCCCTCCCCCCCGAAACAAACCCAAGACAATGGT